>LOEQ01004516.1:77934-88848 GCA_001685075.1 Bramus lutescens
CACACACACACACACACACACACACACACACACACACACACACACACACACGGTCTACCATTGAAGAACAGAGATTTAGGAGAATGAGATGCTGACTTTGAGGGATGGATTACAAGTGGAAGCTAAGTACTAATGTTTGATTACAATCCTTCTTCGACATTTTCTAATCTTAAAAAGGCCTAATGCTTTGCCCAGACAATATACTTACATTGATAGCTACCTAGGTATCAAGAACTGTTCAATACCTACAGATAATCTATATATACTTAGACCTTCTTCTCTGTCTGCTTCAGGACATATGAATATTGTTATTGACACTGACATTGGCATCTAAGTCTACAATCACTTACATCTCCACCCATTCATATTGATGCTGATATCCACAAGGATGTCCATATATATATATATATATTTCTACGTTTTAATCAATATCTGTCAGGACATGCATTCATGCTGCAAAGTATCATCTACACTTGTGTCTGTGTGTATATAAATGGGTACAGTGAGTTCATATTTCAGTTATACAAATCTTAACATTAATATCAATGTCTATTCAATCACAGCTATAATAAGTGTCCTGTACACTGGCAAATACACACATACGCACATATGCATATATTCTGTGTTATTTGCCCATATTTGTAACTATATATGGATATCAACATCAACACCAACATCACTGTAGGTACCTACATCTAATCTAATTCTTTATCTGTGTATATGTTCATGACTGCTTTTCTCTGTTGTTCCAAATGGCAACTGTGGGTCTGGATAGATGGTTCAGTGATAAAGAGTACTTGCTCTTCTTGCAGAGGACTCAGAATTGCTTCCTAGAACTCACAAGATGACTTACAACCATTTCAAGGTCTCTGACACCTTCTTCTGGCCTCTCAGGCCACAGGAATGCAGATAATATACATGCATACAGACATAAAAAACACTTATGAACATAAAATAAATAAAAATTTAAAAAAGCAATCACACCCATCTGGACACAGTTGTGGCTCTGTCTTTATATCTACCAATACTTTTTTCTGTGTTCATTCACTCCCTATTGGTATGTTTGTCTATATATCAATGACATTGACACCAACTTCTTTATCAATTTCTAGACCTAATCTATGTAATCAGTGTTATAATTATACTTGTGTTGATGCAGACATCAATGTATATTACTTATCTACATCAGACACTAAATTGGGACAATGTAATTCTCTGTATCAATGTATCGGGTTCAATAACAACATCAATACTGACAACTGTATCTGTATATTTAACACATGTTCCTGTCAGTATTTTTATTATTTGTGAAGCTGATCTGACCAGTGTGTCTATTTATCTACATGTCCAAGACACAATCATTTTATTTTCTTTTTATTTTATATTTTTTAAAGAAGAAAACTATTTTTTTTACATAGCAAACCCAGTTCCCACTCCCTCCCCTCCTCTCATTCCCTCCACCTTCTCCCCTGAATCCACTCCTCAGAGAGGGTAAGGCCCATTGCTTTAGGGAAGGTCCAAGGCCCTCCCTACTATATCCAGGTTGAGCAAGGTATCAATTCAAAAACAATGGATTCCCAAATTGTACAAGCAGTAGGGATAAATCCTGATGCCACTGCCAGTGGCCCCATAGTCTGCCCCAGCCATACAACTCTCACCCACATTCAGGGGGTCTAGTTTGGTCCTATGCTGGTTCCTTCCTTGTCCGACTGGAGTTGGTGAGCTCCCATTAGCTCAGGAAGACTCTTCCAGTGGGTGTCCCCATCATGGTCTTGAAGCCTTTGCTCATATTCTCACTCCTCCCACTCTTCAACTGAACTTTGGGTGTCGTGGGAGGCCACCTGTTCATTCCTGGCTGCCCAGACTCCTGAAATAATCACATAGAAACCGTATTAATTAAATAACTGCTTGTCCTATTAGTTCTAGCTTCTTATTAGCTAGCTCTTACAGCTTAATTTAACCCATTTCTATTAATCTGTGTGTTGCCACATGGCTGTGTCTTACCAGCAAGGTTCTGGCTTGTCTGTCCCTGATGACAGCTACATGGCATCTCCCTGACCCCTCCTTCTTTCTCCCAGCACTCAGTTTAGTTTTCCCCACCTAGCTCTGTTCTGCCCTGCTATAGGCTCAAAGTAGTTTCTTTATTCATTAACCAATAAAAGCAACACATGTACAGAAGGACTTTCTACAGTATTTGGGAACCAAGCCCAGTGCTCCGCTGTGGGTCTCTGACTCTGTTTCCATCAGTTGCTAGATGAAGAGTCTATGATGACATTTAAGATAGTCATCCATCTGACTACAGGGCAAGGCCAGTTTGTACACCAAGACACAATTATTTACACCTAGGTCTGTGTATATATTTTTCTATCTGTAGCTAATTTATGTTTGCTTGTTACTTCTATATTTTAAAATTGTCCATTGTATAAAATGAGAAAGGATTGTTTTTTAATAAATAGATAAATTTAAATAAAAAAGAAAATAGGAAACAATAAAAAAGTCCATTGTATATAGTCATCATTCATGGTGCTTTGCCACATATGAGCATTTTCATATAATACACCGTACATTGACTAACACCCCCACACCTCCCCAAGCTTCCCCTATGCTCTCTTGCATTGGTTTCCTTTGTTCCTCCAGACAATTTTGCTTCTACATCCATGGCATATATGTAGGCATGGTCTTATGCTTCAAGCTAGGGGGCCACATACGAGAGAAAACAATCTCTGTCTTTCTGACACGGCTTAACTCATCTAATATGATGTTCTCCAGTTTTAGCCACCATTTTCCACAACTCACAGAGTTTTCTTCTTTACTGTATATTTGTTCTTTTCTATTCTATATGTTTCTAATGTATATATGCAATGATATATGATGCACATATGATAATATATTTCATTGTGTATATATATATATATATACACACGCACACACACAATATTTTCTTTGTGAACTTCACTGTTGTTGGACACCAAAGTTGGTTCCATAATCAGTTATTGTGAATGAGATCTTTGTGTCTACATACATTTTGAATTTTTAAAATCTAATGTCAGTGCATCTACACATATACTGACAATAATGTTTAAATTTATCTCCAAAGTTTATGTTTTGAATCTGTCCAGAAAGAGCTACACACATATATAATTAGCATTATATTTGTCTCTATATAACTATATCTAGATTATCTATTCCTATGTCTCTACTTAATATATAACACTTTCTCCTTTTTTTCTTTCTTATATGTTTAGGCTGAGTTGTGTTTTGTTGACCATGTTGGCCTCAAATTCAGAGAAATATACTTTCATCTTCCCCTTCCTAGGCTTAATGCAACTTTCCTTAGATCTGTAATTTCCATCGATTTATGGACTTATCTAGAGATTTCATGAAAGCTGACTTAATCTTCAGTGTGTCCGTGGGACTGAACCGTGTCTTCTTTCTGGGTGCACATCTTCACCTTGTTACCCAGTCACTTCCTAGCCAAGAGTAGACGAGCAGTCCCTCAGCAGAGGTGAGAGTAAATGACAAATTGTCCGGTGAATTAACAGGACACATTCCCTTCTCAGTGTTTGTTCAACCTTCCCGATGCTGCTTGGAGCCTAGCTCAATCTGCAGTATGCATCTCATGGCTGACTCCATCCTGCCCAGATGGAGAAAGAAGTGCAGCATCTTCCCTGGCTTCATTCCTATCAATGGTAATTGACTTGAACATGAGCAGAAAGTATTCTGTGTAGTAAGCTGTTCACCGCGATGCTTATCATTGAAGACAGCATTACCTACTCTGCCTGGTAACTCCTACCCTGTGGAGGCGTGCGAATGAAAATTCCCCCAAAACGCATACCATTGTCTTCCCTAAGTGCTGAGGTTAGTGTTTTAGAGAGACTGAGTCTTGTATCTTTAGGTCTATGACCCATTTGAAACGTGCCTATGTATGGTGAAGTGGGGGATATATACCTCACATTTTCATGTGTTTATGCAGAAAGCCAACTGCCACAAAAATTGTTTAAAATATCATCTTTCTGGTCAGAGGAATGGCTTAGCTGTTAAGAGTACTTCTTCTTCAACCATGCAGACTGGAGCTCTCCAAGCTCAAAATCTATGCAAATAAGCTGGGCATCAGGTAGACTTCCTGTATTTCCAGCTCCAGGGAATCCAACACCCTCTCTGACCTCCATGTGTCCACAAGCATGAGGACTACGCATACACAGAGATTCATAAAATATAAATAAAAAAATTTAAAGACTTTAAAAATGTACTCTTTCCTCCATCGAATTATTTTTACTATTTTATTGAGTGCTAATTAGCTCCATTTTCCTGTTTCATTGATTTTTTTACCCATTTTGCTTCATATTATATTTTTGCTGCTGTGCATTCCTTGTTTATTTAATGTGCATGTATGAGTACCTGCACGTATACATGTGTACTATGTGCCTGGTGCCTTTGTAAACCAGAAGAGGGCATCAGATCCTTTGGAAATGTAGTTACAAGTCCTTGTGACTACGTGTGCCATAAACCCACCGCACCCCTCTGAAAGAGCACCAAGTGGTCCTAAATACTGAGTCATCTCTCCAATCCTCATGGCTTTTTTAAAAACTGTTTTTTATTGAGCTACATATTTTTCTCCACTCCCTTTCTCCTCCTTCCCCTTCTACCCTCTCCTGAGATCCCCAAGCTCCCAATTTACTCAGTAGATCTTGTCTTTTTCGATTTCCCGTGTATATTAGATTCATGTATATCTCTCTTAGGGTTCTCTTTGTTGTCTAGGTTCTCTGGGATTGTGAACTGGAGGCTAGTTTTTCTTTACTTTTTGTCTAAAAGCCACTCATGATGCCAAAAACCCAGGATAACCAAAACAATCCTGTACAATAAAGAAACTCTGGAGGCATCACAATCCCTGACTTCAAACTCTGCTACAGAGCTACAGTACTGAAAACGGTCTAATATTGGCATAAAAACAGACAGGAGGACCAATGGATGCTCAATCCATACCACAAGGACATGTGCTCAACTATGCTCATAGCAGCCTTGTTTGTCATAGTCAGAACCTGGAAACAACCTAAATGCTCCTTGACCAAAGAATAGATAAGGAAAATGTGATACATTTACACAACGGATTACTACACAACAGGCAAAAAAAAATGATACCTTGAAATTTTCAGGCAAATGAATGGATCTAGAAAGCATCATATTGAGTGAGGTAACCCAGACTCAGAAAGACAAATATCACATGTACTCTTATGACTTCTTGAAGAATGTTAAAGTTACAGTCTTAGACTTCAGTTTCCTCACTGTGTCTAGTATCTGCACTTAATTTAAGACTCCATAGGACAATTTATATAAAAACACATTTAGCAATTTTATTGAATACATAGATCAGTTTGGAGAATATTATATTCTAACAGTATTGCATCTCTCCATCTGTTTGAGCACTCCTTAATTCCCCTCAGCAGGATTTCTCACATTTTAAGCGATACTGTAATTGTTCATATTTCTGTGGTGCAATGTGACAATCTGAGTCACACACATGAAGTGATGAAATCAGAATGATTGGTGCCTCTCTCCTGAAACATTTATCCTTTCTTTGTGACGCAAATCTTCAAACTACTTTCTTCTAGTTCTTTATAAAATATATAATAATTATGAATTATTATCAGCAAACTGCTGTAGAGTCCTAGTCTTTGGCACCCCCTACACAGACTACAACTATTATTATCTATTCATTATTATTTTGCTTTCTATCTCTGCAAAACGTTCTCTTCTATGTGTGAGTGAGAACATAAGGTGTTTGCATTTCTGTCCTTTCTATCCACAGTTAATTTCCCTTATGAACTCAATGATTGGTTTTCAAAAGCTTTTTGTATACTTTAGTAGCATTTTTGTATATTACATCAGATTTTTAAAAAGAAAATGGTTACTCTTTCTGTATGCAAAGACATTTTTACTTCTTTCTAAACTCAGTGTCTTCGGTTTTATTACCTTTGTTTTGTTGCATATACCAATAACTCGAACACAGCACCGTGTGAAAGCATTGTGAACAGAAATGCTCACATTGGAAATATTGCCTTGAAAATTCTCATCTATAATTTAGTTTTCTCCCTTGTCTGCATATTATCTATAGCAGATAACCGCCTATTTTCCTCTTTGAGTGGTTTGCATTAATTTATTACCATTTCCAGGAGGTGGCCAAAATCATTTTGGAAATAAAATATCCTAAAATAGCATAATTAATTTCTTCCATTTCTGTGCCCTGGTGAACATATTTGAGTGTTGGTGTAAAAGCCCCTCTGTTTTTGTTTACCCATTGTCATAGTTACTCTGCTCTTGCTAAAATAACACACCAAACAAAAGCAATTTAAGGAAGCGTTTATTTTGCTGCAAGGTTCCAGGCTAAAGTCTATATTCACAGGGGGAAGTCATGGTGGCAGGAGCTTGAGGCAGCAATTCACATTGCTTCACAGCCAGGAAGCAGAAAATAATGAATTTTAGTGCTCAGCTCACTTCCTCCTTCCCTAACCAGAATCCTAACCTAGGGAATGGTGCCACTCGCAGTGAGGAAGTGTTCTTTTCTTAAATTAATCCCCAAGGGTATGTCCAGAGGCTGCTGACCTAGACAATCCCCACAGGCATCCCACAAGCCTATCTCCCAAGTGAGTTCATCAAATTGAGATGGACTCCCACACTCTAAGAGTTTACATTTCCGGCAGTTCCTGTCCCTTTGTTTACATGTATGTTCCTAGTGGGTTTCATTTCCTTATTTTACATAAATGACATTCTTTTCTGTTTTGCTTTTCAGTAAAGACATGTTGGTAATAAATTTGTGTTACTTTTATACACTTGAAAATGTTTATCAAGAATTATTTTATTCTTTCCATCATTTCTAATTTTATTGAATTTGTTTTGTTGTGTATTATTGTGAATAAAAGGATAGGCATTTGTTTCTTATATTTTTAATAATTATAACTTTATTATGAAGAATTTACAGATTAAAAACCAGACTCAAAATCTACATATGCATCTCAGTAAACGTTTGTAGTTAGAATAGCTTTTTTGAAACTGTGATAAATTACATTGGATTTTCTGTACACTGCACCTGTCAGCTACATATTATTTACTTGTCCCTCACTACATATCCCTAAAATCTATTACAGATTAGAACTAGAACAATAATTAGCTTTATACTCTCTTCCATGACTCTTATCCATCACCTGCGGTCAGTCCTTATCCACCACCAAATATTTAAGCCTTCTTGTTCTAATTTCAATGTTATGCTATACCCACATGTTACATGTTCATTTATTTACACACACACATTTGTATAGGTCATGGTGTGATATACATATGAGGGAGAACATGTGTGTTTTCTTTTTGAAGTGTGTGACCTCACTTAATATTGCACATTCTAAATACATCCATCCTCTGCAAATTTTTGATTTCATTTTTTAAAGAGATGAATAGTATTCCATTTTAAATATGTGCCATATTTTCAGTATATATTCACTTGTCCATGGACAGCTAGTGTGAGTCTGTTTCCTGTGTGTTTTATTGAGCATTGCTCCTCTCCCTTCTAAACTGCACTGCCCCAGGAGAGACTGTGGTCATCCTTACTCCTATGAATGGAAGCTGCACTTTCTTTGCCGGCTCTTACAACTTCTGAGAAATTTCCTGATATCGATGTTGTTGAAAACAATGTAGGCAGTCTCTCTGGCCATGATGTTCTCTGGAAATATAGTGGCTGTCTGTCTCTCTGGCCATGATGTTCTCCAAAAAATATGCTGTCTGCCTGTCTGTCTGGTCATGATGCTTTCCAAAAGCATAGCGGACATCTGTCTGTCTGGCCATGATGTTCTCCAGCAGCATGCTGACCAGGTGTTGTAACTTCCCGGATCTTTATCCTTGTCATTTTCATCAAATTGAGATGTTGAAAACATTGTATATTTTCCCTGACCCACCCAGATCATAGGCTAATAATGCAGTTAAAGCTCGTTGGTTTGTTAACGCTCTTTACTGTTTGCATCCCCACCTCTCTGTTTTGGTTCTAATTCTTTTCCTGGGCATGCCTTCGAGTCAGCTAAGCTGTTCTTTGACGTTGTCTTACCCAACATTAATTTAACGCTCGTTTTGTCTCAAGCACTTCATTTTCACTTCTACACTTCAGCTGTTTTCCTTCCCGAGCTCTGGTCCTGGATTCTACTTAACTTTCGAATACGAAGATGATGTTTATTTTAACTTGATTGTCAGAAATCTGTGAGTTTTCCCTGCATCACTCTATGGCAGGTGTCATGGAATGGTTTTTCTATTTTAAAATGGATTTACTTTAATTCTTCATAAAATGCCTGTTGTATTCTTATTGGACTGGGCATTATGAATTTTGTTTCTGACTTTGTTTTTGGTCCTAACCCTGGGATAAAATTCGCTTCGTAGCCCAAACTCTCCTCTTCTCACCTTACTTTCCTTCTCTCCTCTCTCTACCTCTCCATTCTCACTTTGATTTCCTCATCTTTATTCTTTCTCATTTTTGGCAGAAAAAATTGCCAAATGCACTAGGCGGAAGGGAACTCATAGTTACCTTCTGCTCTGCGGTTGGTTGGTTAATTTGCATGACTGGAACTCAGAGGTGTGATTAAGCCATGTCTTCTCCCCTAATGTCCTAGCTGGAGACAGCTCAAGCCTATTGATACTTTATTCAATAGTGATCGTTGTTCATCCCTTCTGAAGAGGCTGTGTTTTCACTTTACAATGGAGCAGAATCTAATTTATTTGGGAGCATTAGGATGCATTTCCCTCCTTAGCACTATCAGAACACACACAGAATAAAATAGAGCTTGACAGCAGCTCTGAGGCACCTAGAGGAGACACAGATGCAACTCTGGGAGGGTAATTTCCCTGGCACTGTGTTCAGAGGTATTCCAGGAGTTTATCAATTTGCTTCAAGTAACAAGTACACAGGTGACATCCACCCTATGAATATTTCCAGTCCTGAGACAACACTGTATGAGGAACAATGAGAATATTCGAGAAATAAGACTCACCTCCAAAGAAGGCCTAGAGTCCGCTTCACAGGCTGCTAGAACTTTGTTAAAAGTGGCTCTCAGATGTTTGAACTGTGTGCCATGTCAGGGCACCAGAAGTCTGAGGACAGTGAAGGGCAGGCTTTTCACTGGCAAATTTCTTTCAGATTTCCACTAGGGAGTTGCCTAAATTGACACCAGGGAAAATACATTAGAAAAGAGGAAAAGCATTCGAAGCATAAACACTAGAGTGTTCTAAACGCTCTCCTGGGGGGACTGAGAGGAGACGCTGAGGGCCGAACCTGGAGGCACTCACAGGTGATTCCGCTTTGTTCTTACACTCTGCAAGCCGTTGCTGCAGACAGTGAGGGCCCGTTTGTTATTGTACACATCAAATCGTGTACTTTCATCTCACTCATGAGTCTTGGATAATTCTGAACTGGAGTGCTACAGTCCAAGAAGAAAAGAGAACAGTGTTCCGCATACAAGCAAAGAAAAGCAGAGATCAGCATAAGAAGGACCTGTAAACAGCCTAGACCAGATGGAGAACACACGTCAAGAATGTTTTCACAGCAATGATCTTTAATCCTTACCTAGTGGAGATGTGAATGTGTCTGGCAGCAAGTCTCTTCCCTTTACAATTTTCCATTTCATACAAGTAGACCATCAGTTACTTGTTTCTCAACCCAGGAGTTTGTCTAGGTTAGTCAGTGGCGGGGAGTCCACGATCAAGCCTCAGCGCATCCATGCCCACAAATAGAACATGTATGCTTTCTGTTGCTTTGATGCAGACTTCAAATGATGCTAGCTAAGGAAAAAAAAATCACAGCTGCCTCTCCTTTCTACTTAGGAGCAAGCCTGCTCAATGCTAACAAAGGAACTCCTAATTGTGTGGGCAGAAATAACTCAGTATAGATGATGCGGTGCGCTGTCTTCCTTCTTTGGGTGGAAGAGCCTGGGAGGAGCAGATTGTCCATGGCCAAGATCTCTAGTCAGGGAACAACTAACGAAAACAAGTCTGTCTGCGCAACCCCTCGACCCAAATGCAAGGCAGTCCACTAGAAAGCACCACTTTTACCTGGAAAGCAGATCACATTAGAAGCTTCTGGGAGGTTTTCCTGGTAAACTAGAGAAGGAGGCTAGAACTCAGAAATATAATACTATTATGACAGCATGGAGTTGAAAATAGTGTCTGAGGTATCCAGGAGGGCACCTCAGTTTCTCTGTTTTAACCTGTCAGGCAGCTTCAGGAGCTAAGTTGGTGACTTTTTTGGAGCATGGGAAGGAATGGTCTCCTTGTTTTGAATTTACCCTACAATGGGCATGGTTTTTACATCCTGTTTAAGTGTACGGATCAATGATTTAAAGATTAAGCGCGTTCATGTTGCACCTGTTGCAGATAGACAGTGACCTGCCAGCCGCTGATGAACAGCTCTCTCTCCATCACCTTTGGAGTTGACCTGCACTGTCAGCCTTGGGTGGACAAGAGTACTGGTCCATTTTCTGTCGTAGAAATCACTTTTCCTGATTATAACCTTGTGCAAACAGGAATGAACAGCACATACCGTCATGGTATGCTCGCTCCACTCAAGTAAAACCTTGACTGATCTCCCCAGTTGCCTGCATTCTAACCACCTTCTGTTAGGACTGAGAAATGCTTGCTGGCCTCAGCCTGCCACACTTGGCTTGCCTCCTGCTTCCTAATGGATGGGTGGTGGGTGCTTGGGGACGACCTGGAACCCTTCATTGATGGCTGCCATTTTGTCTTGTTGACAGTGTCCTTTGCTTTACAGGAGTTTCTCAGTTTCAGCAGGTCCCATTTATTGTTTCTCTCAGTGTATGTGCTGCTGGGGTTATATTTAGCAAGTGGTCTCCTGTGCCAATGCATTCAAGTGTACTTCCCACTTTCTCT
>LOEQ01004516.1:89037-109893 GCA_001685075.1 Bramus lutescens
AACTCTGAGATTCCATCTTACACCTGTAAGAATGGCCAAGATCAAAAACATTGATGGAGAGGATGTGGGGTAAAGGGAACACTCTTTCATAGCTGGTGGGAGTGCAAACTTGTACAGCTGCTTTGGGAATCAGTGTGGCGATTTCTCAGAAAATTAGAAAACAACTTACCTTAAGACCCAGCAAAACCACTTTTGGGTATATAACCAAAGAATGCTCAGTCATACTACAAGGACAAATGCTCAATTATGTTCATAGCAGCATTGTTTGTAATAGTCAGAATGTGGGAACAAACTAAATGCCCCGTGTCCGAAGAATGGATAAGGAAAATGTGGTACAGTTATACAGTGGAGTACTATACAGCAGAAAAAATAATGACATCTTGAAATTTGTAGGCAAATGGATGGATCTAGAAAACACCATATTGAGTAAGGTAATACAGACCTAGAAAGACAAATATCATATGTATTTATTCATAAGTGACTTTTAGACATAAAGCAAAGTAAAACCAGCCTACAATTCACAGCCCCAGAGAACCTAGACAGCAACGATGACCCTAAGAGAAACATATATGAATCTAAACCACATGATAAGTAGAAAAAGACAAAATCTCCTGAGTAAATTGGGATCATTGGATCATGGGAGAGGGTAGAAGGGGAGGGAGAAGGAAGAGAGAGGAGCTGAGAAAAACATGTAGCTCAATAAAAACAATGAAAAAAATATAAAACTAAAAAGAAAGTAATGTGAATTTCAGTTTTTCTCTGTATGCACATGGGTATGCGTGTGTGTGCGCGCGCACACACACACACATTTGTGTGTAAACAGAGGTAGCAATTTTCTTTTGCCCTGATTGCCCAGCCCCAAATAATCACACAAAAGCTTATTCTAATTACATAATGTTTGACCTATATTTTCGGCTTATTACTAACTAGCTCTTACATTTAAATGAACCCATTTCTAATAATCTATATATTGTCATGTGGCGTAGCTTTAGCAGTCTGCTGGCATCTTGCCTCCTGGGCAGCTGGCTTGTGTTTCTCTTGACTCCGCCCTTCTCTCTCACATCTCTCTTGACTCCACCCTTCTCTTTATATTTTCAGTTTGGCTTTTCTACCTGGCCTTATTCTGCCTTACTATAGGCCAATCAGCTTCTTTATTGACCAATGGAAGGCATAAATATTCACAGCCTACAGAAGGATTATCTCACAATTTTTGTGTGCTCTCAGCTTTGCCCTGAGTTCTCTGGCCAGACACTGCAGAAATCAGGTGCTTCTTGGTGTTTGAGGTTGTCTGTTCCCAGTAGGATATCTTGACCCCAGTTCCACCTCACTTGACCCCAAGCAGAGGCAATTTGCCAGGATGCTCTCTTAGAGTCTCCACCTATTTTAGTGAGAGGAAGGCTTAAGACTGACTGGAGTGAGATACTTCCGGGATCCCATGGAGCTCTGGAGCTTCAGACTGTCCATAAGCTTGAGCCTGTAACTCAGCTTCTTGAGTTCCTCTTGCCCATGACCTATATCCAAGCTACATAGTGCAACACTCACCTTCTAGGTTCACATCATTTGCTTGAGGGGTTAGTTATTCAATCAGAACCCCAGAAACCAGGAGACTCGCTCTGTGTTCAGTCACACTGACCAGGGAGGTCAGCCAGAAAAGACAATGGGCAGCAGGTTAACGAGTTGAGGGTAAGGACTAGCTGTGGAGAAGTTGACCAAAGAACTTCAGCTGATTACTGGCTTGTTGGGCCGAGCTGTGTGACTGGTCACTGACAGGCTCACCCAATCCTTTTCTTGGAATCTTGAGTTGCCCTGTGAGCTGGAGCCAGAGGGAGCTTAAATTCAAAGTCTGGTGGTGTTTGATATTAATATTCAAGGTGTAAAATGCAACACTTTGTAACTGTTCTTTCTGGTCTGAGGTCATCCAGGGTCATGAAGCAAGGCCTTTCAACAGTGAGTTGGGTACACATTCGCCTGTTTCAAGCAGTAGTGCTAACCACAAGCTGAGCAGTTCCCATCATAGGAGGCAAGGACTTTCTCTGGATGACCACCCACAACTACAGGCTACTGAAAGCTTTAAGAGGCGCCTTTCTTTGTACCTTAAATCACATGGAAGTTGTACTTCTGCATTTCCCTCACGACTCTCTCATTAAGCATAAAGGCAGAATGGGAGCTTACATTTTTTCTTTCTCATTGGCGCCTGGTCTCAGTCTCACACGTAGACATGGAGACTCAGATTGAGAACCTGGCCAGTAATTTAAGTGACTTCAAATCCTCTTCCCTATGAACCACACCGTTTGTGCAGGGAAACAAGCAGTGTCTAGGAAGACCTTCCTGAAGGAGCCTTTGATGTACCTCTCTGTTTTCTGGCTTCAAATCCAGTACAGGGAAGCAGAATAGAAGGTGAGATTAACCCAACAAAAGCAAAATTGATTCCAAGAGGAAAGGTGAGACCTGCTGGGGGTAGCTTATTTGGTTTTGGGGGACATGGCCAAGAATATCTTCCTCAATCCCTAAGGGCATTGCCAGGGACTTAGATACCACACCCCATAGGTAGTTTCTCTCTAAGCATCCTTTGTATTAGTTACAGCCTATGAATTTATCTTTTAACAATCCTGCCTGAAGCCTGTCATACTTGAATTGTTAGGTACTTAGAAGCACAGACTATTTGGAAGACCCGTCTTTCTCCCGACATCATTGCAGGATAAAACATGGGTATTCTATGTACTTGGCATGTAAAAGTCTAAGGCAGGTAACCCGAGCTTTGATTGTTTGGACTTTGTGGTACCTGCAGTTGCTCATATCATTGACGTACTTAGATTTCCTCACCATCGTTGTATAAATCCCATCATGTGGACTTTAAACCCATCATACAGGATTGTCCCCAAAGTGTAAATATTATAGCTTAAAAATGTTGTTCTAGCTGAGGATGTAGCTCAGTGTGAAGGCCTTGGTTAACCTGTACAAGACCCAGAGTTCTCATTTCGATTGAAATTATAATTATCAGCTCTGGTGAGATGTCGTAGAAAGTGCCGGCTACTTTATAAGTGTGGTAGTACACAGCTGTAATCTTAGTCCTGAGGGTCTAGAGACAAAAGGGTCCTCTGAACTGATGAGCCACCCAGTCTAGACTGTCAGTGAGCTTGAGTTCTGTGAAAGGCAATGCCTTAAAGAATAACCTGGTGTTTTAAGTACATTTATGATATAGTGTGACTCTGTATTCATGTCTTTCCTGGGATGCATGCAGCCCACAGGGTCCAGGGTGGACATACCTCTATGGTACGTAAGGAAATCTCTCGGCTTCTGGTGGCAGCCATCTTAGATACATGGCACATGCTTACACAGTACAACTTCTCCCACACTGAGATCAGGATTCTTCCAGTGTTATAGGATGCAGAATGGAGGAGCAGAGGCCACCAGTTCCCAAAGCTCCAGCAAATGTTGTGAAGACATAGTTTAAATGAGGTTCATGGCTCTGAAATCTGGTCTCTGTCTGTCCACACAGATGCTAAGAGAATAATATCATCAAAAGTCCACTTTTGGAGAATGAAGGCAGCACTATGAGACTTCAAGTTAATTTTCATATTTCCAACCGGACAGTGATCAGAATTAGACTTTCCATGAGTCTGTGGGTGTACAGACAGTGGTCCCGAGGTCAGTCTATGCTGTGAGTAAGGAGTCTGAATTATGTTGACTGGAAAATGGTTAAGTAGACTGACAGAAGAGATTTGAATCTGGTGTTGGTGGAAGCAAGCACAGAAATATTTGGATTCCCCAGAAAAATATCATTGAATTCAGGAAACTCTTATAGCTGGTGAATGTATTGATTTATTTTTAATAGTATTTTGAGATTATAATATAATTTCCTCATTTCCCTTCCCATTTCCCCCTCCAACTCCTCCCACACCTGCCTTTCTTTGTTCTCTTTCAGATTCATGGTTCCGTTTTCTTTAATTCTTGCTATGTATTTAAAACAGGTAAATGTCAACTATCATAAGGTTTTCAAGCTCTATTCATAAATATTTATTTTAAAACATAAATGGGCTAGAGAATAATTAAAATCCAATTTCTTTCCAGGTTTAAGAGCAGCAGGGTCAACACAAACTAACCCCATGAAATTAGCATAAACAACCGGAAAACGCTTTGCTCTGATCACACAAGGCTTGTGTTAATGTTCCATGATTTGAGGAACGCCAGGGTGGCTCTTCTTTTAGAATCAGAGCAACCAGGTGATGGAGCCATGAGGCGGTCATAAAGTGTGAAGGTTAGGATGATGGGCGTGAGTTGACTTAACTGCTTTTTATTATGGTGTCCCTGGAGCAGCCCTCATCTGACTTCAAATCCTTTCACCAGCTGTCCAGATATTTCTTTTCAGGTTGCTGTGCAGGGAACTTCACTCCCTACCTTGTCATTTGCCTTTTCTAAATGCAACCTTTACTCGGGCTGACGGAAGAGGTGGTGAATTTAGGGATGGGTCTCAGCTATTGGCACGCAGAAGCCTGCTTGTCCCTCAACTTCGAGGATTTCAGTTGGCAATCCCACGTCATCATTCCCGGCTACAGTAAGTATGCATCTGTTTATTCAAACAGAATGCGTTGATTCCCAAATGCAGACCATACATAGGAGGAAAAGTCAGTATCAGAGATGTCAAGGAAATTACCCGTGTAAATATATATTTTTAAGTGGTCAGGTCTCTGAACAGTCAATAGGACAAGGAGTTTAGCTTGTAAAGACGTGTTCATGGACACAGTTGTTTCTACAAGCCCATCAGGGGAGCTGCCCAGCTCTGTACCTTTACTCTTTGAATACACCAGGATTCTGCCGAAATGCCATAATTGAGTTATAGCCATCATCCATATATTAGATTCCAGCCTGAGCCCTGCCACGTCTAAGTAATAGATTGAAAAATACAATTATTGCTTACCTACAGAATTCTTTTGCTTGGGAGGTAAGGCATATATATCAGAGAAGTTGTTGTGTATTTTTCCCCAGGCCTATTCAATAAATGAGCATTACGCCAGGATTCTTACATGGAGTATCTCTGAAATGGGTTTTGTATTGATTTTTGTAACTACTCTGTTAGATGACGTTATCCCTTAGTGTGTCGGGTCTAGACTGGTCCGCCCGGAGCAGGTCATTGAGGTGATAACTGTCATTTGGAGGACAGAAAAGCAATCATGGCTTTTTCATTACTTACTGTTTTCCCCCTGTGAGGGTGGGATCATTTGACATATTATGGCTCCTGTGATTTAGGCTGCATTTTGAAATTAAGTGCCAGAATATCACGCTGTGGGTTTAGAGACATCAGTTTGATGTCAGAAAACCATGGGCCCTGTGAGTGGCTCATATCCGAGACCCCTGCTGAATTCTTAGGATGTTTAGGGGGAACAAAGTAGGACCTGGAGAATGAAACACATCATAATTGTTTTCGGAAATGGGCCCATACAAATCACAACAAATGCAGTGAATTAATTTCCTCATTAATTTAAAAAAAGGCAGCTGTCCCTAAGAACAAAAAAACTACAAAACTATTTATTACCAACAAACTAAGAAATTATAGTATGCAAAAATAATCATTCTTAGACTGCACTAATTTTATGGATTTTTTCCACCAAGTGTAGTTGGATTATGGAAAGAAACTACAAGAGCTAGAAAGGTTTCTCAGAGATTTTAAGGAACCAATGGCATGGAGGCAGGAAAAAGTCCTATGTTCCCATGGTGCACTTTGCATCTTTCAGTCATGTGCCATGTCTCTTTTAAGGCTCTCCCAACATCCCCTGCACGCTGATGCCGATGCTGAACGATCTAGCTGTGAGTGCCTAAGTCCCTCCATGGTGACACCCTAGAGACTCATGACATGTCATATCTCTGGCTCCCAAGGAGAAATCAACCACTCAGGTGTTCTCCCAAAGCTTCCTCTTATTTATTTGCAAAAATCTTCTCACAGTTGGGTAGCTGTCTCATCCTCAGCATCCTCCAGGGCTCCTCCTGNNGCTAGAGTAGTCTTCCCTCCTCTTTGGCTGGCTTTCCTCAGTGCAGAATGAAGCTGAATCACATATAGATGGGATAACGTATTACTTATAGATGATGTTCAGTAGTGTGGGAAGTTTCCATGTTATTTCTCCTTTCTAAGCCACCAACAAGAAGTGTAAGCAAAGATGTCAGTATGCTCTAAAGACATTTCTACCCAAGAATTTATATCTGATCTTCCAGGCGATAGTAGCAGGTGCTTGGACCTTTAGGAAGTATTACGGTCCCTCTAGCAGGGCTCTGTGAGTGGGGGTTAGTGAAATCACTAAGAACATGACGGTTATAGACTTCCCAATGAATGCATTAAATTGTATGCAGTAGCTAAGTGCAACTTTCTGTACTCCTGTGCAATGACTTAAGGAAAAAAATGAAAGTAGTGACTATGGGCATTTTAGTTGAAAAGCAACTTTGAGAAGATTATTTAAACTACCCTTTAAATTTAGGCTTGGCTTGTGTCTGTATGGGTTTTATGTGCACCACTTCCTTTCAGGTGTCTGTAGCCAGAAGAGGGTGTCCAACCCCTGGAACTGGTGTTGTAGGCTGCCAGGTGTGAGTTCTGGCAACCACGTCTGGAAAGCAGTGAGTGCTCCTAACTATTAGAACCTTCTCTCTAACCCCCGAGGTAATATTTTTAAAAGATTCATCATTCTCACAGTCATTTTGAGGCAAAGAATTGGCAATTTCACTTTATTCACACCGTGAGTTGGAACATTCAATCCTTTTACAAGGTTTAAGCTGAATGACTTGACCCGTATGTTTCACATTTTAATCTGAGGTACGTTATCATTCGTAATGAGCTAACGCCTAGACTAAAGACAAAAGCAAAGTGTGTGTTCAGGACGAGCCTTGAGAACCAGTCCGTGCCAAGCATTCTCTGCTCTATCCCAAGGATTTATTGGTGTTCTCTATGTCATCCTAACAGATGAATTCAGCCACAAACTCATGCATGAATAGGTGACATCTGAAGCTCCGAAGTCCCAAGGAAGGCGCTCACAGACATTGCCTTCTCATTTCCAACATGTTGTGTGATGCCCTTTCTTGTCTTTGAATGAATTTGTGCACTTTCAAATGTTTCCACTGAATTAATCAAAGTCTGGTTAACCTAAGTATGTGCTTCAAAGATGGGTTTTGGAAATAAATTCAAGTTATACAGACTCTGTACTTTGTGTCCTAGGAGTTAGAAGCACACACTGGCTCAGAGTTCACCCTAACTTATCTTATAGTGGGCATTTCATGAGGATCTTTCTTTGCTACGGATTCTTCATCCCAGGGAAACCACAGGGTGGGTCTGTGAGATTCTCCCGACAAAGGCCTTACTCAGCCATGCTAAGCCACCAAGGGTCGCTCTCCATGGCTTTTCTTCATTGGTCCACCTCCATCTAGGAATCTAAAAGGACTTTAAATAGCTTTTTGTTAACAGAAAGCAGGGCAAGGAAAGATTATAGGAAATCTCACCATTGGTAGTGTGAAATGTATTCTGTCTTTATAAAAAATGGGATTGACATTGAAGGAAGCCTTTGCATTTGGCAGGCTGTAAGTTTTTGCATTAGCCACAAATGCTATTAGAATGAGTACAAAGTTAAACCTCTCATGATCTTTGAAGAATTTCAGGGCAACTTTAAGCAGCTAAGTTCACAGTCCATAATTAAGGCAATGAGGTGGGAAGGGCACTCTTTGTCATAGACTGCGATTGTTAATGAGCTGAAGTCTTCCAATGTAGGAGATCAAGTAGCTCAGAAAATTGTCCCCCTAAACCCGTGAGCAAAAAAGACTAGGGTGAAACTGTTCGAAATATAAAGACTCTAATGTTCTGGCAAGGATATATAGAGATACATAAATTAAATGGGTAAATAGGAAATTTATCCAAACTTGTGTAAGAACAGCAAAACCATCTCTCTGCTCTCCGGCTTGATTCGAAGTCAATCCTGGATCCCCCCAGCATAGAGCTGCCATGGATGGTGTCCAGATCTGTGTGACACATAGAAGCATCATTTTATACCCACAATTATGCTGAGCAGCGACAAATGGACAGGAAAGGCTAATGTTCTGGGTTGTCCAAAGTTAAAATCCTGATTGGAATAAACAGAGGTCTTAGAAGTCTTGCAACCATCAACAGAGATCAGGGGTAAGTATGGAACAGCAGGTTTCTGTCTGTCCCCTGTGACCCCAGTAGCCATATGACAGTGGGCATGCACATTGGGATGTGTCAGGCAGATCCCCAAGCTTTCCCTGTCCCCTTGTCTGACCCCGAGCTACTATTTACTTATGAAGAGAAAAGAGATGCAGGCCAGGTCCACACACCGTAATTTAAAAGCGTTCTTCAAACAACACAAAGTTTCATCAGCTCGCAGAGAGGGAAATTCTGGCTCTGAGTATTTGGAGGAGCATTGGATGACCCTAAGTTCTGTTGAAAGACTTGATCCCCAATAGTAAAATTGAAGCGGGAAGCAAACAAAACTTGGCAGAGCTATCATAGATGAATAGTACTATAAAGAAATGTCACAGCAAGTTTTAAACAAGATGATGATTGAGAAAATGGCAGCAACTGGTGACACTCCAGGGTGAAGACCAAGGAGGACTAAGAATCCAGACTTCTTACAATGTACCTAAAAATATGGGATTCTCAGCAGAATGAAGAAAATGAGAAAAAAGGAGAATGTATGTGCGTATACGTGTGTGTACATGTTCTCTCTCTCTCTCTCTCTCTCTCTCTCTCTCTATGTATGTATGTATGTATGTATAAGAAGAATGGGTTCTTGTTACATTGTGTATGTTGTTNTCTCTCTCTCTCTCTCTCTCTCCTCCCCTCTCTCTCTCTCACACACACATATGGAACTTGCTAAGTCCATTTAGTGTTCCTTGTGTGTATGTATTTTGCAGCCAACGACTTGAGATTGACTAACCATTCAGAAGGATCATTCCTGAGGAAGACTAATTCTCTCGGAGAAATCTGTAATTGCCTGTGGCAGCTCATCTAGGGATCAGGTCTCTTGAGGATTCTACCATTCATGTTGCCATCATGGTGCTATCACCTTTTAGGTCTTTTTAAAGTCGCCATAGTGTTGAGATTTCATGAGTGTAGATTTTCCGTCATATCTACAAGATACAAACTTGCAGCAGAGTTCCTGCTCTTCTGGATCTCAAAATCTTTTCAGCTCATCTTCCGTGAACTCCCTGAGCCTTAGGTTTAGGGGTTGTTTTATAGATTTGTCAGCTAGGGGTGAATATCGTAGTCAGTTGTCGCCTACATTTTGAGCAGTTATTGCTTTCCATGATGGTCTCTGGAAAGGTAATCCCTTTTGTTGAAGCTGTCACAGACTTTGGATATGAGACTTGGAAGCTTTGCACTGTCCCAGACCTAAACACCTCCTCCCTGAGGATTAGCCTTCATCGTGACAGAAGGTGAGAAGCAAAGCGCTCGGTCAAAAGCCCACAATGGCTCTATCCAGCCCACGACACCAACAATCCACGAAAATGATCAGCTAACACCAGATATCCTGAATGCTGTAATAGTAGCACTTACATCTTAGGGCTAACTGATAGCTCTCTAAGTGGACTTACAGCCCACTTACCTGGGGGAACAGCATGCCTGACATTAGAAATCTAGACATCTCCCCAGGTCTATGATGTCATGGGTCTATCTTAGGGAGAACCTGCTACCACAGCTTCAGTAAAGTAGCAGAACTCATTCATGCTCAATACTCGCCATTACACCAGCAGCTGCGTGGCTCACAGCCCTCATCAACGAACCTTCCTTCTTCTGTTTTATATTGGTTAAGTCTTTAAAACAAAGTCCCTTTTTGATTGAAGAAAAATTGTTCTAAGAATGAATGATCAACAGAAAATGTTAAGAAGAAATTCAAATTCTGGGAAAGGACAAGATTATACAGACTACAGTGTTAATTACAGTAATTTGATGTACCAAAAAGAAAAAAAAATCAAGGAAGTTCAGGATACATTAGTAACGTCACCTAATCTGAAGAACTGAAAGAAAAATCAAGCAGAAAAATGAAAGGAGTCAGAAATCCAAGTAGCATACGTGTACAGTGGGGATCCCAGATGGAGAGAGCAGAGATGAGCAGAGATTAAAGAATGAAGCAATGAGGTTAGGCAGGAAAGATCAGCATTGTTTAAGCTGAGGCCACACCAGGTACACGACAGTCAAACCGCAGGAAACAGGACACATAGACAGTCTGGACCCCGACATCAGATAAACAACCCAGAAGCAGGTGTCACCTCATGAGTCAACATCTAACTACTCACCAGAGATAAAGGAGGCCAAGAGACAGCGAGATGATCCATCCATAGAGATAAAGGGTCATAGTATTGCGTCATGTGAAAAAAATCCCATGTCCATCAAGACTGCCTTCAAAAATCAAGGCGCGGCTAAGAACTTCATCTCAGATGTGTAGAGTTTAACAAAATGGAGCTGACAGAGTACTGAGGCTGCAGGAACCCACCTGTGGGAGTAAGGGCATTGCAGCAAGGCACATGAAGTGAGAAGACAGCTCACCCACGCGGAAGCTTTTGAAGGCCACAACTCAGGGAGACAGGCACATGAAAAGATTTCCAAGACATGTCTGTGACCTTTACTTAGATCTGTCTTTTTGTCCTGTATTCTCGTCTCTTCTTAGCTCCCAAAGGATTGACAGGGAAATTCTTGAAAACATATTTACCTACTAACTAACTCAGACTCACCTTCGCAATGAAAAAATAATGAGCCTACGGCACTAATAAGTATATGTGCTGAAATCACAAAGTCCCAATGGCTCTGAATGTGGTTGGTGAACATGTTACAATTAATGAAGCAATTAGGCCAGACCCCATGCCAGGAGGAACGCTGTGCTTTCGTGTGTGTGCGTGTGTGTGTGTGTGTGTGTGTGGATTTGGACACAGATGGACAGAGAGAGACTGGGAAAAGACGCCATGTGTTCCGGAAGCTAAGGAACCTCCATCACTGCATTAACAAGAGGATCTATTTTGACTCATAACTCCAGAGGTCTTGCTTTAGCAGGGTGGTTATAATAAAATAGCAGGAGTGAGTGGCAAGCCTGTCCCCACGATGGCTGATCAGGAAACCCTGTAACTAATGGAGCCAGAACCACTACACAAAGTCGGCCCCACCAGGCCCACAACTGCCAGGCAGGACACAACCTCCTGCGTGGCCCACACTTTTCAAAATGGTTCCATCAAACGAGGAGCGAGTGTAGAGATATGAGCCTCTGGGAATATTCCAGACTTAATCTTCAGCTTGTGCTAAAATTGCTTGAAAAACCCCCTTTTAGGCTTTGGAAATTGGAAGTTAAATATTGTCATCTGTACCCATATTCCCAAGGACTTGGTAATCACAGGGTTGAGCCAGGCTCTCAGAGGTTGGAAGAGAAGTCTCTTAACTGACTGTGTAGCACGAATTCTAGTTGGTCTTAATAATAGAAACTCAGAATCAGATATTAAGGCAAAGCTGAAAGATCAAAGAAGCAGAATGGTCAGCTTCTAGAGAGTTCTCACCTCTACCAAAGCTCAGACTGAAAAGTCGATGCTGTCCCCCGACTGCCTCCCCAGACTGACTGCCTGGACTGCTCCTCGTCCTGTCTGCAATGAGCGCCTGGCTCCTCCCACCTTTTATTCCTTTTCCCACCTAAGCCATACCACTCCTGTAGAGCTGGGTTAAAGGCGGGTGACGCCAGCTCACATTGTGTGAGCTCTGTTTCTCTTTTAGACTGGATCAGTTTCGTGTAGCCCAGAGTGTCCTTGAACTAACAAATCTGTCTGTCTCTGTCTCCTGAGTACTGGGATTAAAGTTGTCACTACTGCTTGGCCTTTAATGACTTAGCTCTGTACTCTGATCTTCAGGCAAGCTTTATTAAAACACACACACAATATTACTACATTACTGTTTGTTATTCCATCTTAGATTTTGTTCCTTTTAACTGAATTGCCTAGAGTTATATAGTTATCCACAGATACTTTATTTCAGCATCTTCGTGGAGTATGACATATTCTGGGCATATTTTTTCTTCACTATGTTGATTTTCATACTTAGTTTTAAAAGGTTGAATAAGGAGACATTACTCCAGCCATGCGAGACCGGGTGACCTAGATCAGATTGCGGATGTCCCGGTGGTTGTTGACACCAGCATGAACAGACTGAGGACTGGACCGCCCTTGGCTGACACCCACAGACCCATGATGCATCATGAGGAGGGGCACAGAGCTGCCCTTATGCTGTGGCGCTCTGCATTTGCCCACCGAGCCAGCTGTGCACCCGTGCTGCCCTGTTGCGGGGTTAGGGCATGTCTCATAATTCATGGTGCAAGGATTTTGATGCCTGTCTTATTTGTTTCCCGTGGCGTCTCAGATTGTCAGTGAGTATCTTCTTGCTGTGCAGGATGCTGTGTCAAAGGAACCCGGAGTCTCTAAAGCTACTATTTTGTGAGTGTTTTTTACTTGTGAAGTGTTACTCCATGGTTATTTTTGTTACTCTGAAGAGGAGGAAAATCAGCAGCAACCACGAACCCACTCTTCTGCGGTCTCTGAAGCAGCAATAATGCAGGGCAGCGCCCCCATACTGGCAGACTTTCTGTTCAAGGTTTCCTGCCTTCAGGTTTTCTTGGAAAGTTCAGGGAGCTAATTTCCACCTGCAAACAAGTGCTCCCACTGGTGGAGCAGAGGGTGTGCTTCCTTGCTAGTGTGTGAGCATACAGGGACCAAATTAGAAATCAAGATGGTTGCTTGAGCAGACTCACCCATGATGCCCCTCTAACTGCAGCATGGGGCATGGGTGATGTGATCACAGTCACATCTGGATCTTAATGATTCATGTGCTAAAGGAAGCTTGAAAGGGACCACAGAAAAATATACTGTCTTTCTTCCAAAACAAAATCTATAAAAGCAAAAGTTTAATTAATGCTGATTTGTGAACAGTATCATAGTAACAGACCAGGGCCACAGACACACATATACTTATGGACACATACAAACATATATACATACACATGAATATATATGGACATATGCATACATATGAGCTCTAGTGCAGGAACACACACACCCAGAATCCCAGACAGGGCCAAAAATCTCATTTGTTAGCATGTATTTGTTAAAACAACGAGGCTTCCATTTTCACTCAGGAAGTCCATTGGGATTCTTTGGTCCACAGGATGATCCTAATTGAATTTTCCTTGTCTAAATGGAGTCTGCCCTAAAGTGAACTTGCTTTGAACATGCTGACAGGGTGGGCTGTCTCCCAGCTTCTGCTCCTAGACCCTGGCCTTCCTCCTATTACCTCTATTATCTAAACAAATAACCCTGGACAAATCGATTTACATTAATCCAACCTTGTGGTCCACAACTCCCCTGCTCCACCAGGACGTCTCAATCAAGATTCAAATGAATTTGCCTCAACATTGTGCTATGAAGGCACTTATTCTCCTACTTAAAAACTTGGGCCCATTGAACATTATCTTCAAATAAAACATTTCAATAAAAAGACCCAGAAATGTAAATGGGTAGAAACACGGAGATCATATGGAATTATGGTTTCTTTATGATGAAGAATAATACTCGGAATTGGTGAAGAAATAAACCAAAAGAGGAAGGGTTCCACCCTTCATTTGTTCTAGCCATGTTCACATTAGAAGCCACCCTTTGGGCTGCTGGTGACCTCCCACCACTTACTGATGCTTCAGTGGAACTCTCCAGCGTGCTGTGTGGGAACAGCGACTTCTAGCTCTTTCCCACTCCCACGTTCTCCCTGTCCTGGGCTTCACTGATTTGCCCTGGCTTCATGGGAGACAGGTGTTTGGGGGCTTTCTTAGCATCATGCCCCCTCACGGGATTTGCCCGAATTCCAAGGGTTTATTGGATGAAGTCAGGTACAGGCTGATGTACTTAACACAAGCGCTGCAAGCATCTTACCACTCCAAACACTCATATTCAAGAGGAACATGTGCAGCCCCAACCTGCTGAGCTCAGCCTACATCTCCAGTCTTTTATTTATTCCCCCAAGGGAAGGAATCAAAGACTGCAGCTCAGCAAATGATTTGGGAAAGAAACGGATAGTTAAAGGCAGCCGCCTGATTTTGGTGATGCCCTGTACCAAAGAAAAAGTCCGTTAACTGCCTCAACCCTGGCGGTTTATCTCACACTTGTCTTATATGGTGGTTGACAAGCAGGACTCTATAGAAGAAAGGTTAAACGGCCGGTCAGAAGCACAAGTAACTTCCAGAAAAGTAAAGTTTGGGGGGAGAAAGATCTGACCACAAACTTTTAAATGGTTTTAATCACTTAACAACAAAAAACAGTTTGGACAATCAACCATTAGATGTGGCATTAGATGATTCATATATTATGCCTGGTTTACTTGTTACAAGAACTAGCTAAGTCTAAGTAAATGGATCCAACCGGCATCTAGAATGAAAACGTGAAGAAACTTTCCCACATGCCTTTGGCATACTGATGGTAAGAATTTGAATTTCTCACTATAAAGTATTCAGTTTGACCTCTATGTGTCTCTGCCACATTTTGGTGATGTTTCTGTGTCAGGAATAGAGACAGATTGTGACAGACAGCTGCTACAATGCCAGCATTCAGTGGGGAAACCGAAGTTCACCAGCTACATTGGTTTTATTGGCTGTACATTGCTAATTAGTTCTCATGTCTCTTGATACCGGTGTCATGGATCCTTTACCCTGAACTAAATTACCAATATTAACTATGATATATGCTGCAGGTACCTGGGAGAGATTGATATAACCCACCTGGAGAGAGGCTGGAGGCCCCAAAGTCCAGCTACCTAGATGTAAGCCATAGCCCAGTCCAGGGTGTGTACACAGCAACAGAGATTCTGATGATCATATCAACCAGTGGTGATAATGCTGAGTTGAAATTCTGGAGAAAATCTGGTATTCTTTACTTTTTGGCCAATGTATGTAGTAGTGGGTTCCATGACAACTCAAGGCAGCGTCCCTCTTTACAGGGTGAGAGGGCCATGACCATCATTAGTCCAGTGTACTTGGTGTGTCCTTGGGCATTATTGATATGTATGGAACTTTGCCTTGGACCCCCCCCCGTGTGTGTGAGCGAGTGTGTGTGTAGTTTCATATATGTATGTGTATTCATATGTGAGGCAGCAGGAAATTTTGGCTGCTGTTCTCAGATGTCCACTTTATCTTCGCTGTTCTGTTTTTGAGACAGCCAGCATCTTTACTAACTTGGAAAATGATCAGTGGTTATGCTGGCAGGAGAGGTGGTCCCAGTGACCTACCTGTCCCCACTTCTTTTGCTTTGTGTTCACAGATGTCAGACCCATTGTGCCAGACTTGGGGATCAAACTTAGGTCCCCAGGCTTATGCAACAAGCGCTTTACAGACTGAGCTTTCTCCTGACCCTTCCAGTATGGTTCTAATACCCTCCTGTGCCCATGTGTATCCAGGCTCCTTCCAGAGGTCCAGAGATGGCTCCTATTCACTCATTACAATGTCATCAGTCTGTCTTCTGGTTGCTGCTAACAGGTGGTGGTGTCTGTTCACACAAAGGAGACACAGAGTCACCCCGCCTCGGCGCTTCACTCAAAATGCAGTCAAACGTGTCAGGAAAATGAAGGCTCCCAGGCGGAGGCACAGCCTGAAAGCCATTATTACAAACTACTTAGAGCATGTTCAGTCTCCCAATGCCCCCTCTCTGCTAACAAACCCCCAGAGGAGAGGAACCAGTTCCCTTCTATTGAGACTCCAGGGCTGGAAGTTTTCATAGAGTCCATGGTTGTGGGGCATACAGGAAGCCCCTCTTGTGTGAATGAAGGAGGCAGTGTATTTGTTTTGTTGACATGGACATGAAGACCCCTAGCCTCAACTTATGAGAAAATGGCAAAGCCTTCCTCTGATGAGTGTGGATGCTTCTGATGAGCACAGAAAACATCCACCGTAGCCTTCTCTTCCTTGTCATTTACAGTCTGAAGACAGTTTCTCTCCAGGGACTGCTCTTACAAAGATGAGCTAAATCTACCTCCCTGTTTAACTGTGGGATAACCCCCTCCTTGTTTATCTGTATGCAATAACCCCAACTACGTGATCAGCTCTGTGCAATAACCCCACCTCGCCATTCAACTCTATGTAAAAAACACGCTAAGTTTAGAGGTGCCGAGGTCTCTCCATCAGAGAGCCCAGTACACAAAATCCCACCACTTCTTTCCCCATCTTTGAGTGTATATGTATCTGCATATGTGTGTTTATGTATACATATGTATATGTGTATGTGTATATGTGCATTTATGTTTTGTAGATGTACATGTGTGTGTATGCATGCACAGGCACATAAATGTGTTTGCACATATGTGGTAGGTTACAATTCATACTTTTAGTAGTATTTTAAGTTAGCATCATTGAGAAATCCATTGGGTGTATGGAAATATTTCCCCCATCATGGCTGACTTACGTGAACATCCCGTGACCTCCTTCATGACTGGCTATTGCTTGTCAACTCAATGGCTGAAGTTTACGGAGTGTTGCCTGTACCATTTTTACCACCCAAGAACTCAGCATCCAGATGGCAGGGGTGAGTGACATGTGTCATGCCTCCGTTCTCTGACTCCAGTGAAGGAAGAACCAGACTTTGTATTACAGCACCCTACCCGTCATGACCTCTCTAGGCCCTTAGCTCCTCATCTCCATGATAAACTCCCTCATATTTCTAAACAGGCACATGGACAGGCTCCACTGAGAAGCATGGGCTGGGTCCTTTCAGCCTCTAAGAAGAGGAGAGATTAGAGGTTGGAAGGGCGTCTGTGGACGAGAGTAAGGCACCGTTAGTCACCGGGAGGGCAGCGGTCATCCCTATCACACTGGAAGTCTGGGTAGAAGTGGGGGCGAGAGAATCGGAACAGAGACGGGAGCCTTGCCTTCCAGGTAGGGTCCGGTCAGAAGCAGCCACAGGTGCAGGGTCAGGAAAAGGCGGACTGGGGTGTGACTCAGAGGAAGGGGCGCTGCTGGAGAACCGACAGGTGGCCAGTGCCATGAGAATGTCTGCAGCCCTGGGAGAGCCACGGCGGCACAAACAGGTGGCAGTTCTTAGTTCTTTTCTTGCCTTTGTGCATTTGCGACTGATGCTGGGGACTTCCCTAAGCTACGCTTCAACCTTGTCCTTTTAAGGCCGAACCTCCCAAACCCAGAGCTTGCTGTATAGCTAGTCCTACAGCTAAACGGTTCCAGGGATCCCTCCTCGGTCTCCATGTTTGAAGCTTGGCAATGTACGTGGCTTTTAGGAATCGTAGCTGAGACTCTGGTCCGTTTGCTTCAACAGCAAGCACGTTAGCTGCTGAGCCATCCCCAGCACACGGGTGAGAATTTTGAGAGCACCATCTAACACTTGCTTCTGTTTCCTGTACTGTTCAGATGCTTCTCACGAGCCATGTTTCGGTAAGGTTTCTGTTACGTCCATCGGGGAAGCCTGCAGCACTGCCTCTATCTCCACCCAGGATCCAATGACGCCACCACGTAGAGGATTAACCTATTGTGGATAATCACAAGACAGCTGAAGAGCTCACAGGGAAAGCCTGTTCTGAGGGCTTTGCAGTGAGGCTGAAGACGCTTGAGTTTCACCCTCCCGCATGACAATTCCTGGATGTGAGTCTCTGAGCGCTCCCTGCCTTTCTTTAGAGAGCTTCACAACACTTCACAGGAATCGGAGTTCCCTTTATCCTCTCAGAAAACCTTCTAAGTAGGCAAATTAGATTGCTTCTGAGAAGCTCCCAGAACTTTGCCTGTGTGATCGCTTTATCCTCTCGACATCTCTGTCAGAGGCAGAAGCAGAATGTAAATAAGGCTGGGAGGCAGGAGGTCTTTCCCTTTTGACAGAAGAGCCTTCGAGGGAAGGCAAGGGCCTTCACAATCCTCCAGGTTGCACATTAATCAGGGGGAAAAATCAACATTTAAAAGACTTCTAGCAACAATTCCAGGGCTCTATCATTCCAGTTTACACTAATTTGCACACACAGAGCTGTGAAATTCTCAGGGTTGTGTTCAGCATCTGCAAATTTAGTGCTGAACCTAATGAATGAACGGGGTCCGCTTCAGCCTCCAAGGACACTCGGTTTGTTCTTGGGCATCCTATCTTCATCACAGAGTTTGCACTAATCTCACTTTCAGTATAATAATATAGCTATGAAAAATTTATTACCCACTTTTTGACTGAGTTCTTTGTATTTGAATGATGATTTTCCATAAGCATATGGGAATGAAATATCTGCAATTTTAGCTCAAGAACAATCTTAACAGTTCCCATTTTCTCCTCTGGTTGTTAAGTGATCAGAAAATATCATTTTATAGAGGTCATTCCTATCTGACGTCTAAAATTTGAGACTTATTTTCTAGCTTCAAAGGGAAACTTCCCTTTCTTTTCTCCTGGCACACATCTGTGGCACACACCAGTGTCCCTCTCTGCTTCATCAATCAATTAGCCCCTCCCTCAATGGAATTCTATCCTTTGGTTCCAGCTCCATGTCTCCAGCATTTCTGTGTGGAACTCAGGAGGACTCCTGGGGAGGAGAGACAATGACCAGTTCCGCCAACACTCTGGTCACTGTCTCATGGTTGCCCAGGTACAGTAGTTAACATGGCTCTCGCCCAGCTCCAAGGACAGACATCTGAAAAACCGTGCCAACAGTCAGAGCTGCCACTGAGGCAGTAAGGGATGAATCATTACCTGGAATTTGTTTCTACTGTTGTGTCTTCACAGACTCACATGTAGGAGTCCCAATCCTCAGTTTGCATGGTTGTGAGACGGTGGCACCTTTCATAGGTAAGGTCTAAGAGACAGGAAAGACACTGGAGGAATGCACTTGAACAGGATATGGAAACACAGCCTTCTCCTGTCTCGTTCTTCCTTGTAAGTTAAGCTACTTTTTCCTAGCTCATGCAATGTGCTGTCCCAACACAGTGCAGAAAGCAAAACCTCTAAGGTCATGATAAGAAACCAGCCATCCTTCCTTTGGAACTGATTACCTTGGGCATTTCTTACAGTAACAGAAAGTCGAGTAATTCAGAAAGCACCTTACATCTCTCTCTTCCAGTCTTTTGTCTCCTGTCCTTCACACTGCATGGCTGCTCTAGTAGCTCAACTTTGATCTCCTTCAACACATAGCAGAAGCCTATATGTTCTTCCTTTGCGCACACACACATGCTCTCAGGGTGAGGACCTGCTCCAGTCTGGTGCATCCTCACCAAGACTTGGTTACATCTTCAACAAATGCATTTCCAAATAAGGCTGGTTTTGCAGGTGTCCAAGCGAAGAACTTAGCATCCTTCTGTAGTCCCCCAATCAGCTTTCCAGAGAAATAATCCTGAAAGTCAGGCAGTCCATAAAGAAAGCCACTTGAGATCCAGAGTACCTCAGAGGAGAACATGAGCACCCCACACTCTACAAGCAGATCCTTTATTGGAGATGAACCTCATACTTTCTTTCAGTATTTTTGAGGAGCCAACCTAGAGCAGTGTGCGTGCCAGAGAAGCCTCAGACTGCTGAGCTACCATCCCTGATCTACACGAATTGCTCCTAAAAGGTTTACTCCTCTCATACATAAACTTCCTGGGACACTTAGCATATTTATGACCACAACCTTATTTCACCTATGGTTAGAAAAGCTGAGAGTGTAAATCCCAAAGCTTTTGAATGTTACAGAACAGAGGCAAATGAGGTAGACCATGACATCATCCTTTCATCTGAAATGAACATCTTCGGATCATGATCTTATCTGAGCTGACTCTGCAGCTGTTAGGTAAATTTTAAGAATTTCTACATAGGGCCCCTTATATTAATCAAGAAAAATATGTTCAAAATGGCTAAAAATATGATCACTGCCAACATTGACAAGCACATCTGGGGATGGTCTCAGCTCGCTCCTGGAGGCACATGGCTTCTATCATCAGGCAGATGAAGCTCACCAGAATCAAAGGGATACAGAGAATTAAAGACATTCCCACTGGATGCTCCTCCTTCAGCAGGTTTGGCCTGAACACCAGGAGGTTTCATAGCCCCAGTGCTGTGCCTGGTATGAGCTTAGGAGAGCCTCCCCCGCCATGGCTTAATGGATAGAATGAAGTTTTACATGTTTTCAGAGGATCACAAATGATACAAAGTATAAGCAACATCTGCTCACCCCTGCAGCAAGTATCACTGGCAGCTCACAAGGTGTATGTACGTGAGACAATCAATGACAGCATGCGTCCTGCTCCCTCAGAACAGGCCTTCTGTGGGAGAGAGATGGAGAGTGAGCAACATACACACCAAGTACATGACAGGCAAACTTCAATGGGAGGAAACCGGGGGACAAGAAAGAGGATCGCCATAGTAAGTAGTCTGAAAACTGAGAAAGGGCAATTTGAACACCTTTTCTTTTTTTTTATTGATTTTTATTGAGCTCTACATTTTTCTCTACTCCCCTCCCTGCCTCTCCCCTCCCCCCAGGTCCCCATGCTTCCAATTTACTCAGGAGATCTTGTCTTTTCAAAAGGGAGGAAGCAGCTAGGCCCTGAGGAACCAACCTCAGAGGTTGAGGACAGGGCTCAGGACTGGATCATGTAGAGCAACACTCCCAGCAGATGTGCATTTGCAACAGAAATATTAACTGGATAATAGTGAAGACTGACTCGTGTGAGGTTCAGAGGAAGCCACCTCTGCCCTGTGTTTCTGAAATCCCAATCTCCTTGTGTCTAAACCTAGGCCTTCCCTCCTCTCCCCAAGTCTTGTCTACCCACAGCCTTTGCACGCCAGGGCATGCCAACAGCAGCTCTCAGCAATTGCATCAGCCTCTGGATGTCAGTGCATGCCAACAGCAAC
>LOEQ01004517.1:6750-20298 GCA_001685075.1 Bramus lutescens
TTTCTTTCTTTCTTTCTTTCTTTCTTTCTTTCTTTCTTTCTTTCTTTCCTTCTTAGAAACCGTAAAGATGCAATATAAATCCCCCTTAGCAAAATCTTTCCTTTTTTCCTTCTTAGTCTTTGCTCAGTGGATGGGAAGCCAACAAGCATATCATCTCAGACATCTCTCCTCTCAGGCATTTGCAGAAAAAAGCGATTTATTTCACCCAAAGACTGTACATGAGCATTCATAAGGTGCACTCTAGACTTATGCTCCTGACTTGCATTTCTTGTTCCCCCACTGTTTGACTTCTTGCAATATGATGAAAGATGAAAAGCTAAACTCAGAGACCCTAGCAGGGAGGTTCCAATTCTATTGTTTGCCGTATTATTTTTTCGTTTCTGCTCAGTGAGTGAGCAGCAAACTTTGCTTAGTGAGTCTCTGAGTCCATACGCCAGCCCCTACCATTAGCCAGAATTAGAAGGGGGAAATCTGCTCTGTAGTCTCTTTGGCTCAGAGAATGAACATGTCTCAGTCTTAGTGTTCTGCTGCAAGCCCCATTTTATCCTCTCTATCAGTTTGCTATGACTCTGGGTTATTGTTATTAGAGTCCCTGATCTTAGTTTTTTATATGAGACAGCTTAGAATGGATTGCTATCCACACGGAATTTCAAACCCAAATCTCTTTACAGGTCTGACATGAATGTATGTGGTGGTTTGGGGGATAGGGTTGCTCTTTGGCTCTCGATTCTGAGATAGTAGGCAGGAGATAAATAATAAACATGTTCTTTCAGAGGAGGATGAGAGTTGATCCAGATGCATGCCTATGAGAAGGAGCATGGCCTCTACAATGCAGTTCTTCTCAGGGGACATTGGCAAATGCATGCTTTCCCATTATTGTGTAGATGAGCAATGACGCTAACATGGCCACTGCCCACTATAGAACCCTCTGTTTTGTCTGGTCTTCTAAGGTACTTTGACCACTAGCTGAACACAAATATTTTGACTTTTATTTTCACATAGCAGTAGTCGGTTAGGGCTAACCATCAATTTAATGGCGCCAATGGTCATCAAAACAAAGAAAATTACACAGTAAGCCTGGCTCTCTTTCCTAAAGGGAAGAGCTTTCTTTTCATTGTGGTATGAAACACGGAATTTCCCTCCCATACTGTTATAGCTGTCCTTCGTGCAAGACAATGAGCCAATAATGCAAAGATCATTTTATTTTTCAATAACTTCGCTTCAGCTGTGGAGTTGAAGCAAACACTTTTCATGGAATCTCTTTTACTTTTCTAATGTTAATAGCCCAGAGTGATTCGAGGAAAACAAAATCACAGATTTTTACAAGAAGAAAAGAACATGCCTAGAGATGTTGATAAAAGATTTGCACATATCAAAGGCATGGACACCATCATGGAGGTGAGGAAATATTTAACACGCTGGTGTATAGAAGCTTGCATTTAATAACTTCAAGATGCTTCATAATGATATTATTATGGAATAAGTAGTAAGATACCAGAGAAAGAACATATTTTCACAAAATAAGAAAAATGTCACTGGATTCAGCTAGATATTTTTTCTTTTTCTTTTTTTTAAAGGATTTATTTATTTATTATATGCATTGTGTTCTGCCTGAATGAGGACACCAGATCTCACTATTGATGGTTGTGAGCCACCATGTGTTTGCTGGGAATTGCAAGACTTCTGGAAGAGCAGTCAATACGCTCATTCTTTGAGCCATCTCTCTCCAGTCCTTCAGATATGTAAAGGGAAAACTTACAGGATTAAGTTATACCAATAGAAATTTGATTTAAAATTTTATTACCTGAAAATTTCCATGGCACTAATCAATGTGTTAGTCAGGAGCCCTGCAAGTGGAGGCAGAAAGAATGGAAGAGCCAGAGAGGCTGCAGGACACTGAAGACACAAGGCCATAGAAACCAACAAGGCTCAGATACATATGAGCCCAGAGATGGAGGCCTGTAAAGATCTGCCTCAGAAGAGGTTCCTAGAGCTGAAGGGAGAAATAGACCCATATCGTTGACCCAGAGGAATCTCCAACTGATACATTTGCAAAGGAATATTTAGTTGTCTCCAAGGGAGTCTCATAGGGTTAACAAACCACAAAGGTAGACTACATGCCTAGCAGGAAGTTGATGGCCAAGAGGAAATGAACGTAATGATGTCTTTGGAAGTTCCTTGTCTTATAATGTCATTTCAGCATTTATTTTTTGTCTTATTTTTGTTTTTCTGTTTATTATTTGCACGGTTAGTGATGGGACAGGTATGGACTGTATGTGTGTGGAGGTCAGAAGACAACTTGAAGGAAGTGGTTCTTATATCTGGGGTTTGAACTCAAGTTATTGGATTTGGTAGAGAGTACTGAAACCTACTGGGCCATTTTGTTAATCCCTTATTGATACTTGAACCAATGATACTGTATTTTCAATATGATTTAATTAATCACAGCCTTTCTCCCCAAGACTTCTATATCCTGTATTACTACTTCTGTCATTTTTCAATAAAAAATCTTCACTTTACTTCCCTTGAAGCTTGTGGAAAGTTAGTTTTCAAAAATTTTAATAATAATACCTTTGGTTTTATAAGTATAAGGCTAACTCAGAATCATATGAAAATCTTATTAAAACCACAAGCCCTATGTACAATCAGGGATTTTTGTACATGATAACATGAAAGGCTTGTTATTCCTGCATTGCAGATAGGGCAATACTAGCTATTTTCTGTCTACACACAAACACACATATACACACATATAGAATCTGCATTATTGAGCTTATCTATAAACATGAGAAGAACAATTGAATTTAAATTGCTAAGGATAGTAAAAGGTATCCTTTATAGATTTGTTAAGTTTCTACTTTGAACTTTTTGCTTATTTTGATAACTTTATTATTGTCTGTATTCTGTGTCTTTAAAAGAAGAGAACATATGGTACATAGATGAAATTGTGAGTAAGTATTCTAGCACTCTGGAATAAATTAAATAGACAAATGCAAAACAAACAAAAGAAAAAGGAAAATAAGGAAGGTGCTATGCAAGCAGCAAAAGAAAAAAATAGTTACTCAATCTACCCAGACATATAAACACAACCATGTAACAGTAACACTATTGTTTGGGGGGTAACTAACAATTGTCTAATTGCACCTAAGCCCCAGTCAATAGCAGGGAATTCATGACTGGTACTGTGAACCTTGTCACTCACCAGAGCTTATTAGGTCATAGAACTTAGAGGAGAGGCTACGACTTCCATTTTCTTAGATCAGTATAATTTCTAACTGCATCCTAAATACTTATGCTTATACCCATGGCTAAGTGTATTGCTTGTTCAACACCAGATAAGCTTCTTCTTTCAGTAGATAGTGGCTACTACAGAGATCCATAACTGATAAAAATGAGAAATGACTGTGAGTGCTGAGATCTGATTGACACATCTATAATCCAATGCCTACACCCAAGGTTCAGGGAAAATCACAGAAGTGGAAGGAAAAAGATTGTAAGAGTCAGAGGACCAAGATGCCTACACAAGACAGAATTTTTCAGATGTGATAAGGTTTCTGCTCTCATTAAATCTCAGCAATATGGTTGTCTAAAAAGTACTGCATGCTGACAGTAACAGTTGACATGCCAATGTGATAGAGGAAGCATCTCAATATCCCTCCCCCATAAAAAGAGCTACAGGCAATCAATGGCTCCTGAAACAGGGAGAATCAGTGTTCTTCAGGGACAAGTGTACTGATAGGTTATCCAGCGCAAAGCAGTCAATTTTAAATCCATGTACATAAAAATCAACTCTCTCTCTCTCTCTCTCTCTCTCTCTGTGTTTGTGTGTGTGTGTGTGGTGTATCTGTGCTTGAAATGATGCTGATAGAAGAGGCTATGAAATTGAGAGGGAGTTGGGTGAATATAGGAAGAGTTAGGGTGGGGAGAAGAAAGGATAGAAATGTTGTGAATATAGTATCCATGAATGAAATTCTCAAAAAGCAGAACATTTACACTAAAGACATTCATTTCCATTGGAGGGGTAGTAGAAAGTGTTTATGATCAAGATAAAATGTATATGAGACTCAAATAATGAATAAAATATTATTAAAATTATTTGTATTCATGATGAGAGACCATCAACACACACACAGTCATTCCTGCTGGTATATCTCTTAATCCCAGTGCTGAATAGGCAGAGTAGGAAAATCTCTATGAGTTCCAGACTGGGTAAGACTATATAGATACATACACAAATTATTAGGATATTAAAATAATCTATATTGCAGAGAGAAAGTTTTTCTCAACATAAAATTTATTTTTTAAATTCTCAAAATAATTTTTGAATACATGTCATATTTAAAGTTAATGAAATTCCAGTTAAAATTGAATAATGAAAACAAGCTAGATTGCTCAATAGATAAATGTGCCTGATGCCAAGACTAATGACCCGAATTCAATCACTGAAACCCACATGGTAGCGATAACTGACTCTGGCAAATTATCCTCTGATCTGTACGGGCACAGTATCGTTCTTGTGCTCACTCTCCAATAAATAAATAAAAATGTTAAGACAATAAATTGGAGAATGAGATGAATTTGCTTTAAAAGCAACATCTCATAGCTATGGCTAATTCACCTACTCTATGATTACTCATGCCATTTAAAACATTTCAAGAACTTGTGTTTTGAAATTGAGTCTCCAAGTCTTCCATATTCTATATAAATAGATATGAGTAGTTTCTGCTCTGCATTATTTTTCCAATATTATTTTTATGGTGAATATTCTTGAAAATTAGAAACAGTGTAATCTTCTGAAGCAGAGATGAAATTTCTTGTCTAAAAATGTTTCATTTTCAGAAAAAGTTTGAACACATTTGTTTTGCAGTCCATTGTAAATGCTTGAACTAAATTTCTCAAGACCATTTTGGGCCTAGCATCCGCTTGGGCTACCCCACATCACTTGCAGGGACTTGAGGCACATGGACAACTGATGTGAGCATGTGACTAATGCTGTGGCTTCGTGAGTAATGGAGTCTGTTGACTTAGGGATCCTGGGTATTCTGCCAACAGCTACGAATGATAATGATTCACTTATTAGGTTAAGAGTGGAGTAAAACCTCAGGACTTCTGCAATTGACACTATTTTTTTTTTGCTGCTTGAACAAATTTAAAGAGCCAAGGCACATAGCTTTTGCTTCTTCTCTGTATGTTTCATGGAGAAGTTTTTTTATATATAATACTCATAATTACCTCTCCAGCTCACAATACTACTCAATAAGTGTTTGCTATGTCCTAATCTTCTGTCGGGTGCTTTGCAAGGCTATACAAATCTGAAGATAAACCAAATATGATTCTTGATCTCAGAATGCATCCAATAAATAAAAGAGACAGACATATAAACACATGTAACAAATGAACAGTGTTTGCTCTAGAATGTGTCTAATGACAATAAGATTGATCGATCTCAGTGAACATAGGGAAGAGTAGCTTTCTTAGTGCTGTTGAAAGGTTAGGAGAGTTCTTGGTGGATGTGGCTACTGAATGCAGTTGTGAATAGACAAACTGTTACAAATGATGCTAAGTGTAAGGAATATCTCAGGTATTAGACAGCAAGAGCAAATATAGAGAAACTTGATCAAGTACAATGTGCAGTCAAGACCTGACACAAACTGACATCACTACTGTACCACATTCTTTGTGTGGAGTAGGAAGAAGAGGAAGCTGGTGCATACTTTTGTGGATACTCCAGGCAGCTCAACTTAACTTATATTTACAAATATCACATATTATATTGTCTATGTCTAATAAATATCAGTAATTTGTTTTACTGTCAGATATTATGAAAAAGATATTTCTAGTATTATATTTACACCCATAATCGATGTATGTTTGTATATATGTATGCAAGTATGTATATATGTATGCATGTATGTTTGTATGTATGTATGAATAGTTCACATGTGATTTGTTATTAGCTATGGTGTTTGTGGGTTTTAAAGGTTAGAGTGGGAAAATCAGGTTAGCTCTTTCAGATACTCATCCTGCCCACAACATTTCAAGCTAAGGTAGAGGGAATCTATCAAAGGTAGAGGAGTAATCAAGTTACTGAAATGGATCAGATATGATAAAGTAAGGATCCTTCTCCACGATGTTATGGAAGTTAATGGCGGGTTCATTTGAGACATTTAACTAGGAGAATTTCACTATATTATAATTTCTAACCAATCTCTTAAAAAATTATACATACTTGTAAAGTCTGAATTGTTTCCTTTTACTTAATTTTACACTTTTACATATCTTATTAATTATACTAATTATGTTATATTAATCATATATAATTTATGTAAGTTTATATAACTATATAATCATAAGATCTCAATATAATTATATTAATTTATAAATATGTATTCATGTGATAAACAAATGTGTGAATAAATACAACTACAATTTTCTTCCAATTATAAAACTAAAGCTTGCTTAAGGAAAAAACCATAAATCTCCCATATTTTTAGGTTGCACTTAGAAAATTCTTCATAGTTACTTTCATAAATACAATATGTTATGTATTTTGAAGTTACATAAAAGATCAATTGTATTTTATTATATAAGATTTATGTTCAAATAATTTCTTAAGAGAAGATTAACTTTTGAGAATTCTAAGAGTATTAGCATTGTGGGGCCGAAGTCATGAGCAGGTTAAGTTTAAGATACGATTTGTTACTTTAGGCACTAGAAATTTCTAATCTATAGCAATGTGAAAAGACTTCATAACTGAAGAACAGCCTTTTCAAAGTATGAGAAGGATCTGGTTATACCACCATTTAATCTTCAAGGAAGAACTAAGTGATATCAATAAGAAACTTGAAATAATTTTTGAATAATGTAGAAATTGTTCCAGATTTCTGTGTCTTATGTTCAAACTTTTCACAGTACTCAAAATGTTTGGTCATGAAAAAAACCTTTAAGATTCTATATTAGTTAGAAAAAAATTCAATTTATGTGCAAATGAATTTCCTTTGAGAGAATTTATTACTGGAGAATTCCCAACAAGTGTCAAACATCCCACAGGTTTTAAAGAGCATCTAAAAAGCTCTGGTGTCTAAAGCAGTCATTGGCATTATATTTGCATATTTAAAATTCTTAGGCAATACTGCTAGAATCCAAAACTTTCTTCAATTCTGCCATCTGTGGTAGTATTCATCACTTATAAAAAAGGGGGGGGTCCCAATCTTTATATTTTCAAGTAGTCAGTGTTCAAGGTCAAAAGAGATTGCTCTTGGAGTAACCATGAGTGGGCTTGGACAGCCTCATAACTGCACTGATGTGTTTATTTATTTGTGTATTTAATATATAGCATTACCCATCTCCAGGAAGAAATGCATGTGCTGGGTTTGGTTTTGATGAATGAGGTGTGGCATGCAGATGGCGAAAAGCAAATATCTTCCTCAAACAGAGCTCGGTGGTTCATAAATTATTTATAAAACCCTTCAGTGTGCTGTTGCAGTGGTCAGAGGCAGTTTCTAATACAGAGACAAGAACTCCTTAATCACATTCTTTCCCTCTGCAGAAGGATTGGCATCTAGCAGAGGGCTATAAACCAAGAACTGGATAGTTATTGTTACTGTAAATGGAAATCTAGATTAAAATAGGAGTTGCTTATCATTTAATAACCTTGAGAGATGAGTGCCAATTCCATGAAACTGTGTCATAATAATCGTATCTAGTATTTTCCCCATCAAGTCCTTAAATTCATCTCAAATCTATTAATAGCATTTTTATATATCTTTATAATAAATATGAATGAAGACATACTGTCTGTTTCCTACTCAGGAAAGTATCATCACCTCCCTGAGATAAATAAATTTACTTGTATGTGTGTGTAGACATGATGTAAAAATAAAGGGAGACAAAGAGGGGTGAGAAGGGGTCAAAAGGGAGGAGGATGGGACACAAGAATTTAAGAGGAAGGAAAGATAACTAGCACATATTTTTGTCATATGCAAATTACAGACTTAGATGTATACACATATACATGGGCACACACACACACGCATGTAAGTATATGACATGAACACAGAGGATGGGATGTTCTAGAAGGAAGAAGAAAGCCCATGGATGTTGAAAGTGTTGTGCCCGCATCACATGAACCCCCAAAAGAGACCACCACAGAGCAGGTATCCAAAGCAAACACAATGAGGTTTATTGAATACAAACTAGCTCAGACCGTAATCCAACACACCAATGCAGCGGGTGGGGGAAGTGGCCCCGAGCTCTCAGGGTAGGGGTTTTTTAAAGGGGAAAACCTCAAGCAGGGTGGCACAAGTCTTGGCACAAACCTTTGAATTCATTGGCTAGGGTATAGGGGAATTTCAAAACAGAAACTTTCAGCAGGCAAGACTTTAAAAAAATAGTGGTTTTCAGAAACCTGCAAGGACGTTTGAAGCCTTGCAAACAGATGTAAACAGATGTTGCTTGGACACCCTGGTTGGGTCACTTTGACCAGGGCTGGTGCAGTTTCTTGGAAATATTTATGACTTTGTTGAGGGAGCATTTGCACCCCCATATAGTTAGGCCCTGTTTAAAATGAAGTTCTCTCTCAAAATGGAATTTGTTGTGCTCCTTCAGATGAAGAAACAAGGGAGGGAAACAAATGGGTATATGTGAGTGAAGTGCTATTGCATACATGTCTACATGGTCATAGTGAAATCTGTCAATTCTGTGCACTAAATAGGAGGGTCTTATGAGTGAAGTCCTATTGCATACATGTCTACATGGTCATAGTGAAATCTGTCAATTCTGTGTACTAAATAACAGGGTCTTATGAGTGAAGTCCTATTGCATACATCTATACATGGTCATAGTGAAATCTGTCAATTTTGTGTCCTAAATAAAAATCAATAAGACTTTTAAAATCATAAAATGCATCTTCAAAAAATAATGCAAGGCCAGTAGTCACCATGTAGTAACTGTACTTTCAATTTAAAAATATAGTCAGCAATTACACTATAATTGGGTAATGTGGTAAGACTGAAAATAAATTGTTAGTAATTAGTTGGTTTCTTATAATAAGACAGTTATAAATAACAAAATTGTTACTTAATTTACATGATAGTGACATAGTTAATCTGTACATAAAACTGGTTAAGTATTATGTGTCGTCATGCCACAGTTGGCACAATATTTAGGCTTCCAAATAGTATATGTGGGAAACAAACATCATTCTTTCTTAACAGGATCTGGTTTGATTGCTAAAATGGTTGGCAGTGAGTTGCTCATACCAGCAAGAAATTTATACAATACATTTTAACCTATGCTCAGATTTGCTCTTCTGTGATTGGTGCCTAGTGTGTATGCCTTGAATACATTTGTGTGTAAATGTGGGCTCTCAGGTGCCCCAGTGTGTGTATGGAGGACAGTGGACTACCTCAGAGACGATTCTCACCTTACATGTTGTTTGAGACAAAGTTTCTTGCTTTTATACAGTGGTGCCAAGCTAGCCTCGGCTTCGCCTGGACAGATAGGAGTACTGGGATGACAGACAACTATGCATGGGGCCAGCTTTGTCTGTGGACATTTGGAATCAGCTCTTCCTTGCTTGTGTGGCAATCACTTTCACTTACTAAGCCCAGCCTTAGGCTCTACCATAAAAGGTTCATTTGAGTGAAAGCATGCACAGCCATTTAATCAATAAACACATATTGTTTAATAGTTACAACAACCCTCTAAAATAGAGTTATTAACTACGTAATCTCTACACAAGGGATAGTTTAGGATTTCCTTCCTCTAAAAGAGTAAAAAGGAAAAGAGCTTCCTATGATTCGATGACGTACAATCATTTTTCTCTAGAGTAGGGACTTGTAGGCTGTGGATAATGAGCAGAAGGTAAGGTTGCCTTCCCTTTGGAGACTTGAAATTTCATGGACTGGATCAATAGGAAGAGCTGGAGGCTGCCTACTGCAGGAAAATCCTCTGCTATTGGAAGCCCTAGACACAGTCAGGGTTGGAGGCTTGCCCAGGGCAAAAGGCAGCCTGTGGTGTATGAGATAGATAAAAGGTAATAACTTTATCAGTTCCTTCAGGGCAGACATATTATCTGTTTGTTCTAGGTATAGCTTACTAGCTGGCACTGTCATGACTCCCAATAAATGTTTCTTGAATGCTTAAGGGAATGAAAGCAACTTTCATGTTATCCTATTTAAAGATACCTGTATACTAATGATGAAGCTTCTTAAACCATATTTTCACTGATATTTTTGAGTGAATAATTTAGCACCTACATCTGAAAAACACATCTTTATAATTCACTGACTCTTGATACATAGTTTAGTCTTTGCTTTTAATTTAAGTATTTAATTTAGGTTTGAGCTGTGGTGCACACCCACACTCCTAGCTACTCGGAGGCCGAGACAGAGGGACCGAATGTTCAAGGCTAGTCCCAAATACACAGTGAGTTCAGTGCTAATTTGGGCAATTTAGTAAGATTCTATCTCAAGATTTTATAAAGGTCTGGGGATATATCTCATGAATAGAGTGTTTGATAAGTGCTTGGAAAAACTCTGGGTTCAATATTATTTTAATAATTAAATAAAATAAAAAACATAAATTTGTGGTTGACACCATGTTTTTGCTCAAAAGCTTACCTTACCACCTTAAGTGACGTTCACCTTTGGGTGATTCTGATTGCTCTTTTTTTTTTTTTTTGCCATCTATGTGGGCATTTAATTTTGTATCCAGAGAAAGTTTTGGTTGTCTGTCACAGCTTTCAAGGGAAAGGTGATGCATATAGGGCAATTATCAGGGATACTTAAATATGTCCTACAGGAATGCACACGGAGCCTCAATGACAAAGAGATAGCCAGTCGCGATAGACAACATACTCTTTTCCCAGGGAAGCTATCACAAGTTACCACCAAGCCCAGGCACTGAAATAGCAGAAATTTATTATCGCCAAGTTCTGGAAGCCATTATTCAGGTGTAAGTTTTTAAAAAGGTCAAGGATGATCCCTTGAGGATTCCAAAAAGATTTTACTTAGTTTTTTTTTTCTTTCTTTTTTTTTTGTTGTTTGTTTCTAGAAGAAGTAGCAATATTTACCTTGAGGCTGCATGACTACACTCTCCTCTTTGGTCTTCCTATGACCGCAACTCTCTCTATGCAGACCCGGCTGGCCTCAAACTCAGTGAGATCTGCCTGCCTCTGTTTCCCAAGTGCTGGGATTAAAGGCGTGGACCATCAGCGCCCCGCAGCAAAGACCTCTTATTTCTAAACCATTCATTTATCCCCACAGACTTTTAAAGATTATGTAGTTATTTTTATAATAGTTCTTTTATAGGAGCTATGTTAATTATTCAACAACTATTTCTTTTTCCTTAATGTTAATAGAAGTTCTGAAAAAATGTTTTATTTTTTCAAATTTCACTTTATTTTGTCTTGTCTTGGGTTTTGTTTTATTTGCAACATAGGGTGTCTCTGCAGCTGAGGCTCGTCTCTGACTCAGCGTGCTCCTTGTTTGGCCTCCCCAGCACTGGGATTATAGGCTATGCCAACGCATTCCGCTGTCTTGCTGCATTTTCATGAAAGGAACGTTGATTTTGTTTATAGGCTTGTTTTGTTGTGGTTTCTTGAAACCAAAGAAATTTTGTGGTTGAAACTGATCTTTCTATGGTTTTTGAGTGTTGAAATAAAAATGTATCCTGTAATTACAAGGTGACACCTTGGTGTTTCTCAGTCAGAAAGATAGGTATGTCATATTCTTACGTCATTTTTCCTTCATCTACACTGGCTGATGAGTGTGACTTAACTTTTCCAGATACTAATGTGTATCATGGATGTTACTTATGCAGGCAGTGTCCATACTTTGTGCTATAAGATAACAATACTGTGTTATCTATCAGCTTCTGAGCCTGGAAAACTGTAATGTGTTCACAGGGAATCGTACACCTGTCTTTCTGTTGACAGTCTTTCCTCCCACTACACTGCCTTTTTCTTTACCAGGTCTTCAACCAGGAGCTCAATGATTGTACAGGAACTGCTCACCTTCCTTACAAGTTCTATTAGAGCTGTGTTTTTAACATATACAGCCCACATGCCTCCCATTTCTTCTATCCTACAATTTGGCATAATGAAGGCTCTGGGCTGCATCTTTTCCTACCATTTTGACTTTTGGTTTAGTCATATTGGTCCAGTAGTGTATTTATTGAGCATTTCCTATAGAAACAATGTTCTCTTATCTTTCTATAATCCAAATCAGTTTGTGATGCCTTTCTCCTTGAATTAAAATGTGATTTCATATAAAACCCCTGCACTGTACTTTCTCGCTGCAGAATTTTATGGATGTCATTTGTCCTAGGGTTGAATACTACTGGACCACTGACCTTGTGATTACAGGTTCAATTTGATCACACACCCACAGACACAGAGATACTTTCACCCACTGAACATTGGGTTAGCTGTGAAGAAAGATGTGGGTATCAATCAAGGACCCTAGTGACACACCAACTCCAACAAGGCCACACCTACTCCAATAAGTGTACACTTCCTAATAGTGTTTCTCCCTATCAGCCAAGCATTCAAACACAGGAGTCTACGGGCGCCATTCCTGTTCAAACCACCAGAATGACTGAGTCTTTAAGAGCACTTGTACAGAGAAATGGGTTTCAGGGAACCTAAAACCTTCTCCTGGTCTCTGTGTACAACAAAAAGGTAAACACATAAAAATAAAACAAATGAATCTCAAAGTAGGATTTTTAATAATAGACTACTGGAAGGGAGTAGGGCTGTGGGAAGTGGAGCTTTGTTGGAGGAAGTCAGTCTCTGGGGGCGTGCCCTTTGGGGACCATATCTTGCACTTCCATCCCTTTTACAATTCTGCTGCTTCCTGCTTTCCACGATCTGGTGAGATCTCTCCCCTTTTGGTGAACTGAAACCTCACTCTAGTTTTCTCAGCCATCTGAGCACAGCAATGGTGAAGTCAACACATGTGTTTCTTGATTTTCACGTCTTTCCTTCATATTCACATCTTTTTTTGCCTTGAATCTTTTTTTAAGATTCATTTATTTATTTTGTACACAATATTCTGCCTCCATGTATGCCCGCACGCCAGAAGAGGGCACCAGATCTCAATATAGATGGTTGTGAACCACCATGTGGTTGCTGGGAATTGAATTCAGGACCTCTGGAAGAGCAGCCCATGCTCTTAACCTCTGAGCCATCTCTCCAGACCCTCCGTTTAATCGTTTAGTGTAGAAGTTGTTTTCTTACGTTCTCTCTCTCTCTCTCTCTCTCTCTCTCTCTCTCTCTGTGTGTGTGTGCGCGCTTGTGTGTGCGCATGTGTGCGTGTGTACACGCGCTATTATTAATCAGTGTTGATATATCATTTTATCCAACAGGGCATAGTTATGCACACCCATCACTCCACCACTTGAAAGGCTGGGGCAGCAGGACACAAAGGCCAATACATAGGGATATTTTTCTTTGAAAAAAGAAAGGAAGGAAGGCCAGAAGAAAAGAAGGAGGGAAAGAAGGAAGGAAGGAAGAAAGGAAGGAAGGAAGGAAGGAAGGAAGGAAGG
>LOEQ01004517.1:29221-45250 GCA_001685075.1 Bramus lutescens
CATACTACAAAAGCATTTGTTCAACTATGTTCATAGCAGCACTATTTGTAATAGCCAGAACCTGGAAACAACCTAGGTGTCCCTCAATAAAAGAATGGATAAATAAGATGTGGCACATATACACTTTAGAGTTTTACTCAGCCATAAAAAAGACATCTTGTATTTTGCATGCAAATAGATGGAAATAGAAAACACTTTGCTGAGTGAGATAACCCAGACCCCAAAAGATTAAAAAGATTAATATGGTATGTACTCATTCATAAGTGGATTCTAGCTATAAATAAAGGACATTGAGCCTATAATTCATGCACCTAGAGAAGCTAAATAAGAAGGTGAACCCGAAGTAAAACATATAGTTATCCTCCTGGATATTGGAAGTAGACAAGATTGCCATGAAATGCCATTTTTACATTTTGTGTATTGCTTTCACCAGATTATAGAACATCAGTATCATGTAATTCAGTTTCTTTTAAATTTAGCCATCCTCTTTGTCCAAGGTCAAATCTGGGTCTTTGATTTGATTTTTGAGACTGAGTTCATGATGGCTTTGACCATGCAATCCTCCATATCCCACCATGCTGCTATAGGAATGAACTCACACTTTGCTAAATCTAAATTCTCAAAGACACTTCTTAAGCAGAAACAGAGTTGGAGAGACTTCTGATCATCTCTCTATGATGGCATCTGCAGAAATATGTACCATTTCCTTTGATCTCCTTAGTTCACAGGTCTTAACTGTACCTTACTTTCATAAACTGGTAGTCCCAACTCATATAAGTAAACAAGGACGGGGAGGTCTTGACAACAGTAGACAACAGTAAAACTTTTATAAGCAGTCAACCACCAAAAGCTAATTAAAAATTGAACATGTAATGAATTATGCAATTTCTGCCCATGCTTGCCTATGTTATATTGCATAACCCCAGTGAAGATGGATGCTTCAAAAAGTCCCATACTAGCTCAGAATTGAGAATAATAGAGAACAGAGGGTTTTTTATTTAGGGGTAGACTCACAAGTCAACATCCTCTGCTGGAACGGAGAACAACAACCGAATCCCGCAGCCATCAAAGAGGCTGGATGTATGCTGTACAATGGCATAAATAGTATAAGTGGCCATGTCCAAGTGGATGGGTAACTTAAAGGCTACTGGCAGTAGGAATTCCTATGGACTCCAGTGTAGATGTGGTTTTGAACACACAGCACACATACTGTGCACTGTATAGACCATTGCTACATAAAAACTCATGGAGTACCCCAATTCCAGATTACTGTGTTTGGATTCCAACATTTTCACTGAATTTTCTCTGCTTTTATTGAAATGCTTTCCTTTTCCTTTGGAAGTTAATATTGCAAAGCTTCCCACACATGCATGTATGTGCACACATACACACAAACGAAATATGTAAACAAAACAGATTAATAAAAATATTTTAAGATTTTTAGAAGAAATGAAAACTGAAACTCTTACATGTAGTTCCTTTTGTAGCTATCTCTGACCAGAACTATGTTGACATTTGGTAGTTTGACTACTACTTTCATTATGTGGCCTTTATAGAAACATATACTTAAGGGAGACAAAGGAATTTTCTGAAATGAGTAAAGCCATGGGACCTACAGAATGAGCAATTAGAAGGTTAGAAGTGGCTTATTTCGTTGACAGTTTAACATGCCAATAATAATTGTCTTAATGGGACTGAGAAAGCTTCAGTGTGTCAGAAGAGAAGAAATAGAACTCATGCAGAGGATTTCATGATGTTTCAAACATTGAAGTCACTGGTAATTTGAAAAATATGATGGTAAACACTGAAAGGGGGTGCTCTCATATCTGTATGCAAAGAATTCATACACAGGTCTTCAACCAGAAGTAGAAGGAGCATGTCTCTAAAGATGTTTAACAGAAGAAACTCTTCTAATGTTGAGGATGGTTGCTTAATTTAATTTCAAATACTTGTACATGGCTCTACTGTTTATCATATCATCTGTCTATCTACCTATCCATCTTTCTATCATTTCTGTCTTTGTATCAATCTTCAATATATATATATATACATATGTATATATAATCTACCTATCATTTATTTGTGCATAATCTTTTACTATTGTTTTTATCAATTGCCTATTATTAATCAAGTCTATATCTATCAATCATTTATCTATGTTTATCTACCATCTACCTATCTACCTACCAGAGTCATTCTTATTCTTGAAATTTTATAGGCAAAGCTGTCTAATCAGAAGCTCTATTAACTAAGTTCACATAGACTGCATACTTAAGCTAATTTATAAACAAGTCTATTGATTGTAAAAATGCAAAGTAAGGTTATGATAAGATTAATAATGAAAAGCAAGGTAGAATTTTCTTGTTTTTGTCTCTTTGTTTGACACATGGTTTCACTATGTACTTCAGACTGATCTTACATTTTCATTGTCTTGTTTCAGACTTCTGAGGGCTGCAGCCAATAGTCCTTCATTATTTGTAGTAGAAGACTCAGACTTAAAAAAATAAATATCTTAAAAGCACATGTAATATTAAAATAATATTAATAAATAATCTTGGGGTTTTGTTCCTCTCAAGTATATTACTTCCTCCCTAAACCCCAAGAGACAGTTGTTTTGAGTAGAGATCATGATTTATTAGATGAGAATTTTAAAATCAAGCTATTTTTTCTTTCATATGCAAAAATGAGATTTGAGAAATTGATGAAACTCAAAGATGATCAAAGTCATGGCTTAGCACTTACAGGACTTGTGATGCAAGCATGAAAACCAGAGTTCAAATCCCCAGAAGTCATGTAATACCAGGTGGGCAATGCAGCCTTCCTGCAATTCAAGTCTCAAAGGCAGAGGAGATACGAACCCTGGCACAAGTGGCTGGTGTGACTAGCTGTATGGGTAAGCCTGGGTTTATTTAAGGGAACCTGCCTGAAAAGAAGATGGTGGAATGACGTGGGGGTTCCCTCTGTGTGCTGTGATTACCGTTAATGAATAAAGAAACTGCTTTGGACCTATAGCAYGGCAGAACTTAGGTAGGCAGGGAAAGCTAGGCTGAATGCTGGGAGGAAGAAGGGCAGAGTCAGAGGGAAGCCATGGAGCCACCACCGGAGACAGATGTACTAAAACTTTGCTGATAGGCCATGACCTCGTGGTGATATACAGATTAATAAAAATGGGTTAAATTAATATGTAAGAGTNGGTAGGCAGGGAAAGCTAGGCTGAATGCTGGGAGGAAGAAGGGCAGAGTCAGAGGGAAGCCATGGAGCCACCACCGGAGACAGATGTACTAAAACTTTGCTGATAGGCCATGACCTCGTGGTGATATACAGATTAATAAAAATGGGTTAAATTAATATGTAAGAGTTAGACAATAAAAAGCTGGAGCTAATGGGCCAAACAGTGATTTAATTAATACAGTTTCTGTGTGAATATTTTGGGTCTAAGTGGCCAGGAACCAACAAGCAGCTTACTCCCTCCAACAGTGGAAGATTCTTAACATCAATCTCAAGCCTCCATATGTCCACCACATGTGTGCATTTACACATAGGAAAGCACACATACACACATGCATGCACACCATATACACCAACTAGTGAAAAGAAGAAAGAAACATCCCCAAAGATATAAAGATACTACCTGTGAAAGGGAAAGAATGTCTTTTGTTTATCTCACTGTTTTTCATCTAGTCACACTTCTGAATGTTTAAAATTACAGGAACAATGGAATCCAGTGCTTTGTGTTAAACAGTCTTTACCTTTAGGTGTTTCCTACATGGAGCAAACTGTGATGGGGAACTGGAGAAAGCATACCCCAAACCTTGGAGATTAGAGATGAGTAGATAAGAGCCATCAAGAGGGATGAGATAGAGCCAGGATGGATGCACATGGGTATGCATTCTAAGGTCTCTCCCCTGGCCTTTAATCCATACAAAGAAGAGAGAGTATGAAGGGGATGCACTGGGAAGAGGGCACTGTTAATTGCAGGCTTTTAAGAATCTCCTCTTAGGTCTCCACTAAATAAAGTGGACCATAGATTTAAGGAAGAGGGGAGGAATGAATGGCTTTCTTATTTATTTATCATCTTTTACCTCATGTGGTAGATAAGGATAACTAATTTTATCTTTATAATATTCTAAACTGGACAATAATTTTAATATTTTAATGAAAAGATTGAGATACAGAGACTCTGGAGGACTTGCTCCAGATCTCATTAGTAAGTGAAGGAAAAGGGCTTCTCTTGAAATTCACTGAAGTATCTCAGGCCATTGAGTTCTAGATTCTATGGATTAAGTCATCATGCAGTTGGTGCAAAGATTGCATTTTTGTATTAAATCCCAGTTACAACCACACTAGATATACTTACTTACAAAATGCTGTTTTATGGATAAAACCTTATCACCAATTTACAGTTTAAGCTGGAACTGAACATTAAAAATTGATGTATTTGGTAACCACAAAGCTTTTATTGTGCAGTAAAACCACTAAGATGTTTTGTTTTTCTAAAGATGCCTATTTTCTTTTATTTCCAAAGATTTAGGTCAAGGCTCTTCAAGTCCTTAGAAATGTAACTCCATTCTGTAGAAATGAGAAAGTGATTCATCTAAATTTTCATAGATGCTCAGTGTTGTGGTTTAATTTCTGGAAGAATCTAGCCAAATTTTCCATTCATAGAATCATAAGCCAAAACCTGTACGCCATATTAAATCAGCAATGTTGGGTGATGTCTTAGACAACAAAAGGTAATGATCAAGTATTTACCCAATTCAATTTAAATAACTACTTATAATAGGATATTTTTCTTTTTATAATTTTAAATTTATTTTTTTATTTTACATCCCAAATACAGTTTCCTCTCCCTCCTCTCCCCCAGTCACCCAACCTCTCTTCTGCCATGCCCCCAATTCACTCCTAATCTTTGAGCTACTTCAACTTGATATGACATGTTTTGTTGATATCCATGAGAGGCCTGCCCGTTCATGAAAAGAAAGGTCTATTTTTCTTAATCTTATACACAGGTTTTGTAATTTTCCTGGGTTTGAAATACTTCATAGAGGGGAAAATAGTTGTCATGTAGGTAAAAAAATCATTATGCCTCACCTTTTATATACAATTATAAATACAATTAATTTTTATAGAATTATAAATACAATTATTCTCGGCTTATCATATTTAGAAGTATAGTATGACATGTATCATACTTTTACTATATTTAGGTAGTTGGCCACCTCTGCATTTCAGATAGATAGCTATTGGCTAGTCATGCATCTATCATATACATGCGTCTACCAACTCCAAGCAATAAGAAAGACATTTATTTCTTATTATACAAAATGAATGTATATTATAAAATTGAAATCTGTTATGCCCATTATAAAATATAATGATTGTTTTCATTCCAGCAACTGGTTAAACGTTTAAAAAATCTATTGCTTTGGATTGAACTTCAGTTTGCTGAGGGAGGGAGCTGACTTTTACTCAGCGATATTTGAATAGGTAGGCTGGCAAGACCAGCGACTGCTCATCACGGGTGATAAAAGTTAAAAATAAAGAAAAGCCAGTGAATTGCTTTTTACTGCAGGGGACATTTTTGCTTTATATGCCAACAAAGAGTTGCAATGCCATAAGCGGTTGAGGACTGCATGGCTAAACGCTTATTTTTATCACAACAGAATGCTAATGCCAGTGCTTGATTACAACAAGCAATACAACTGTATGAATTTGGACTGCAAGGCAACCAGGCTTTTATATTCATTAGAAAAGTTATTGATTCTGGAAGGTTCCTACTCACAAAACTACACTATTTTCTCAGGCCTGTTATATGGACACAGACAGCTTATTTGATCAATGGTATTGAACATAAGGAAAAGCATTCATTGCTTCTAATCTTCTCCTGTCTAGACTGTGTATAGCTACTGGCAGAAACATGACAAATACATGCGGATCCTATGCTGGGCCGTGTCAGTATCATGCACAATAGATATGCCTTCTTGGGTTTCATAGAGCTTACATACAGTTTGTTAATTAAATTACATTTTTCTGATAAAACACATTAGAAATAAACTCACATAAATCTAAAGTTTTAAAATAATGTCGTTACATACGTAAAAAATCACACTAGGCTATTATTTTGCTATGAATTGCCTTCCTTTAACACAATCACCCATCAATGACACAAGTTATTTCCACTAAAGGCTGCTTAAATCCTATTCTAATCAGTGTCTTGTCTGTTAAAGAAAAAATCTCCATAGTTTCTGCAAAATCATTTAATTCTAATCAAGAATATAATTTTTAATTGTTTCATGGAAAGAAATTCTCATAAGATTAACTTAAATTTTGTTTTGAGACAGGATTTTACTGGGTAGCTGTGGCTGTCCTGGAACTCCAAATGTAGAACAGGCTGAGCCTCCTAAGTGACTGAATTAGAGGTGCGCACTACCTAGCCTGGATTGTTTCTACATTTATCAATTATTTTTTACACCACTGAGGCAATTGTTATTTATTTATTTAATTATTGAAAATTTCTATTAGTTCTTTGAGAATGTTTAAAATGTGTTTTGAGTTTTGACCCTCTCTCTGAGATCTCTGCAAATCCACCTCTCCTTCCTCACCCACATTTTGTCTTGTTTTAACCCATCTAGAACAATTTGTATTGCTCAAATATTCTGGAATATGTGACTTTCCAAAGGAGTATGATCAGCTCTCAGGCGCTACACTCTTAGAGAAAACAGTTTCTCTCTCCCTGCAGCTAACAGTTGCCCAGAGCTCCATGGCTGGGCATGGGGTTTTACGCTCAACTGCCCATCTCCATGCTAGAATTTTGTCTGATTTAGGCTTGCAGCAATCTTGTACATGCGGTCACAACTGCTATGAATGTGTGCATGCAGTTGCTTTTCTCTTGGGTCCTGTCGGTATATTAGTGCTTCTCTTGTACCTTTGGGAGTCTCTTGCCATTCTCATCATTGTTGTGATCGCCTAGCTTTACACTGGAAAGGACTACTGCATCCTTTCCTGCCTTAAAAGCTTGCATTGTCTTATTGCTATGAAAATTAGTTCTCAGCTTAATTTCTCCAAGTCCTGTGTGTCTCAAGTGTGTGGTGTCTTCAGCAATAGAGACTAACCTTCACATTATGTATGGCTATGAAAGCAACAGCAATATTGTATATTGCCTTGGGAGTCTTGTGGACTTGGGAGAAGTTGGAGGGGGGAATTGTGGGAGTAATGTAAATACAGAACTCGTGTATGAAATTCTCAAGGAACAGCTGAATAAAAATAGAGGTAGGTATACATACAGTGTCAGTCCTAAATTAAAGTCATTTAATACCTTTCTCCTCAAATTCAATGTCTTTAGATAGCTTTATTTTCCATCACCCATTTTAGAGCATGATTACAAGTGTCATGCTTTGAAATTGTAGATGAGTTTTCACAACCCACAAATTAAACAGTGTTAATCATATTTCACAAAGTTTTAGCCTCCTGTCTCCTCTGTCTACCCTGATGTTTCAGATCTTAGCAGGCCCATTTCCTTCATTTAGAAACACACCTTTCAGGAGTTATTTTATTGAGGGGCAATATTTAGAAGCAGACTCATCTGCCTGCTCATTTATTGTTATTTTGTCCTCATTCTTCAAAGATATTTTAGCTCTGTAAAAAATTCTAGAATGACTATTATTTTTGCTAAGCATCATGAGCACATTCCACTATATTCCTGCTTTGTTCATTTATTTTTATGGGTAAGCCAGCTGTCATTTTAAATACACCTTGGTAGGATTTGTGCCTGTTTACATAGGTCCCTGTGAGCATTACAAGCTTAAGTCTACTTCATATTGTAATTTGGGGTTTGGGAGTTGAGGTCTGTATAAACACAATGGATTCAGGCTTCAAGCCAAGGGCAAGCTACTAAACATTCAATTAGTAGGGGCAATGTTTATATTTTTCTTCTACTGCCATCCATGTTAAGAATACATCTATATATATTTTTTCCATTTTTCTGGGTTTTAGCTTTTTGAAAATGGTCTCAGATCAACTGTAGGCTACACAGTTCTGGGTGCGTTTTTTGGGTTATTAGTGGGCCATTGCCCATTTTCTTATCTCTTTTACTTATCTCTTAGTCATTTAAACTTGATTTGTTTTCGTGTTGGTTTGTCCATTACAGTTACACATGCCTTTGTCAGACCTCACTGAACATTCCTGTTCTATAAACTCCGGAGTTATGTAGACTTTCTGGTCAGTTATATATTCAGAAATAGAAATATACCACAAGATTTTTCATGCATTTCAATTCATTAAGTCTTTGGGCAAAATATTGACATGTAAGCATTGAGTGGTTAGGGACCAAAGCCATGTTGTCATTGAGGGACTCACAATATCAATTATGTGGTTAAAGAAAGATAAAAAGAGATTTCAGAATTACAATACCTTCATGCTCATTCCTTGGATATCTCTGGGGGCAAACAGATAATTCAGTATTTTAAGAACATTTTTATCTACCAGAAAAGTTGAAATATGGACTGTTTTCATATGGAGGAAAAAAAAACCCTCAACATTTGCCTGCACTTTCAGAAAAAAAATCCTTTTATTTGTATTTGACTGAACTATTCTTAACCTTTTATATGAAACATATATCACAAAGGGCATGTATGATGGCAACGATAATCACATTTTCTGAGGCTGAAAAAGGTTGCTAAATTGTTTTAGCTAGTTAAGGGGCAAACATATCAAAGACTCTTGTTTCACGTCTGTACTGTGTTCTACATCATTCTCTCGTTAATAATTTCTGTTGGGTTTGTCCAATCACCATTGCACACTCACTCGATCATGGGAAGGAATGTGTCTACATCAGCATCTCACTGGGTGTCTTATAGCATCATTTGTAGAAGTGTGCTCACTTAGGAAGCCATCGACCTGATACCATCCATGGTTATTATACATGTGCTGAAGGAATGTCATGTGGAAATGATCCACAGTTGTCAAGATCATGTGCTACCATCAATAACATTATCATAATTGCAATAATAGTGCTTTATTCTGAAGTACTTTGAGAAGTTCTCTACACATTCTTTCACCCATATTAATTGACTTTATCCTTCTTGAAGCCCAGGTATTTCACTCTTAAAATATGAAGTCTGATGGTCAAAAATAGTGATTTATTCAAACACACTAGGGAAAAATAGCCTAATAAGACTGCATTCTAAGTCAATTGCAACTTGATTGTTTTTCTTTGTAATTTTATGTTGCTTTAGTAGATTTTCTGTGAAATTGATCTTGGAGACAAGGATAAAACAAAATAGGGCAAAAGATTCTTTCTACAACCCGAAAACCAAATAGGTACTATGACACTTTGTCTAAATGATCCATGTCAAATAAAAAAGCATATTTCTCCTATCTAGACATTGCAAGAAATAGATAAAAAATAGCTTTGTGCTTTTAGTGAGAAGTATCAGTCATCAACAAGGCTAGTGATATAATATTTATCGGTTCTTTTAGTTCTATTGCTTGGTCATAAATGTTCCTGTGAGATAACTCTCATGGTGCCTTATTTATATAAGAGAATATAGCTCACAAAATTTAAGCAACCACTGAGAGCCATGTAAAAAAATTGTCTCAGGTAGAATAAAGAACCAACACTAGTTTAATTTCTTTCCTTCTAACTCACGTTGTATTTCTGATTTATTTTTTAAAAGTACATGTGGCTCATAGGACTCAGATGAAAGTTATTACTATTTTTCTGTCAATCAGACATAGTTTCAAACTGCCCTCTAAATTGTTATTGCTCTACCCATTGATTAGTTCAGCTCTCAACCTCATCAGAGACGTTCATTTATGTGGTGGACAGTAGTTCACCCAAAAACTTGCAGCTGGCCAAGGTGTAGTGAATAAGTGATTGCTCAGCCACAAAACTCCACTTACCAAGGCTCAGAATCCACAGTGGAAAGGGGGCAGAGAGATTCTAAGACTCAGGGGTTAGGAAGAACTGGAGTGAAACAGTATCTTTTAGAATTGAAAAGACTGCCATATTTAGGAGCTCATCGCAGCTGGATAGAAGATCTGCATGTGATCAAGTCACTCAATATGTCTCCCAAGGAATTGGAAGACATTCTGGAGCCTCTATTCCTAACTGAGGAGTTATGGAAGTTGATGGTTTCTAGGGGAGGGAGAGTCGGTTTTCTTTAAAACTGGCTCCAGTCCAGTAGAAAGCCTCACCCAGAAGTACATAATCAGCCCAGTTTGGCTTTATCTAAACACAAGGCCTTTGAATGCCAGACAAGAAGATGGAGGTGAACAACACAGAGAGTTGTACATGTCATACTAAGCTGGACTGCTATAAGAGACCTGAGGTCTCTGGAGTGGGAGAAACTTCCAGAAGCTGGGATTCAGTTCTGTCTGTTTCCAACAAGAAAAATGAGTCCCCAGTCCTACAACAAGACAGAAATAAGTTTTGTCAATGACCTGAAGAAGACTGGAAACAGATTCTCCCAAGATCCCTGGAAGAGCTTGGGCCAGTTGACAGCTGGATTTATACCTCCTGGGACCCGAAACAGAGAACCAATGGAGTCAGGCTATTCTCCAGCTTGTATCCCATAGAAACTGGCAAACAACTTGGTACTGTTTTAATTTAATTGTTGTAGAATAAAAAGCTATTCTTTACACTTTGACCAGCTGTGAGCTTTTGGGTTAACCACTGCCCAGTGCATAAAGGAAAATCTCTGATGAGGTCTGAGAACTGAACTAATCAATGGGTAGTGTGATAACAATTCAGAGAATGGTTTGTAACTATGTCTGGTTTGCAGAACAATAGTAATAACTTTACATCTGAGTGATATTTGCCTGTCTATCCAGCACTTAGGAGGCTGAGGCAGGGTTGTGAGTTTAAGACCAGCTCAGGCTATATAATACTCTATTGGCAATGAATTTAAATTTTTTTATTTTTCCTTATTGGTTATTATCACCATGACAACACACACACACATGTGCAGACACATATTCATACACACTCACATATATACTTGCAAATGCATAAGTATCATGTCAGAGCTACTTTGTAATTCATACAGTTCTTACTGGTCCCTACCATTCTCATTTACTTTAGACTAGTTTCTTTATGGTCACTTTAGCTCCCCAATTCTGACTCCTGTATTTTCCTTGCTTCATTTCTCTCTTTCTTTCTTTTATTGTTTTTTTGTACTTGTATGACAAAATTCTCTACACAGATACTCAATACGTATTTTTCTTCATCAGGAAGTCAAGATAAGATAACATCTGGTACTATGTAAGTGTTTTCATAATTTGGTTTTGTTGCATTTTAATTTCAAAATGCTCCTGCTGGATGCTTCAGTAGAATTATTGAAGGACTACAGAATTCTTCTGGGCTAGAAAAAGCTTAGCCTCAGAAAATTTGAATTGTTACTATATTTGTTTTTAATTAGTTTTAATGTTTTTAGATATTTTGCTAGTGTCCAGAGCTTTTATTAAAAATCAACATTTGCAACTTTTAATCAGTTTTATGAATTATAGTTAATATAAAAGATTGTAATGCCTCACCCAGGATGTTTACACAAAATTGAAAACTGAACTTCAGGCATGTTAGTGGGTGTTAAACTGTATTTGCTCAGTTTCACATGGAGATGGGCCTCAATTTGCAAATGGTTTCTCGACTGTCTGACAAAACAAAAACGATATGCATTCACATATGAAGTGTATGTTCACACATTAAAAACTGTACTTCTGTATTTGCTTATTTCCTTTTCTTGTGACAAAATGCCATGACACAAACAATTTAAGGGACAAAGGCTGTCCTGGTTCTTGGGATACAGTCCATCACGGTAAGAAAGCCTGGAGGTAGAAGTGTGAGCCAGTATCACACATAGTACTTTCCTCTTTCTCTTCTTTCCCGGACCTTAACCCACAGAAACAGACCTGCTCACATTGAAGATTTGTCCCTCCTTATCTAACCTAATCAAGCCAATACCTCATAACCATCCCTAGAAGCTAAGCAAATCTAGATAATTTCTCACAGGTGTGCCTGGAGAATTGTTTACTAGGTGATTCTGTATCCTCTAAACTTGATAACCAATACTGATGGCTACGATTTCAAACTTTTAATTTTGACGAGTGAGCCACAGGTCTCAGAAATCCATATAAACAAGGGTAGGTGACTATTGCTTGATAGTGAATGGTCTATCTATAGATTAGCCATATTGAATGCAGTCTTAGTTCCTAACATATTGTAGATTTATCAGGACACTGCCCTACTGAAAACTAAGGAACATCCATAAATGTAATCAGCATTTTGAAGAACCAACCAGGACTCCATTCTCCCTTTACCTCCTGAGATTAGATCGTCACGTCTCTAAATGACAATAAAGAAGCACAAAGAGATTTGAAAATGAGGATTATCATAACTGTAATCCAGAAAACCTTGCCCACTGACACTTTACAACATACCAGCTCACCTTTCAATAGGAAATATTTTTGTCTCATTAGGATTTGTTTATCAGAAGGTTATTGGAAAGATTCATAGGAAATGTGCTGGCATCAAATGATTGGTCAAAAACAAAAACAAAACAAAACAAAAAACAAACCCTATGAACCCATACATCTGCAGCCAGCACCATGCTCACACTACAGCCAGGAGCTCTGTACTCTGGGTAGCTTGTTACCCAAACAATTCATCTTCCATGAAGAAAAGACTTGTGAATAAATTAATTGACTTTTAGGGAATTTTATCAACTTGATATTTAGAGGATATTTTGAGTCTGGCATATTTTGACAACATATGATAGGTAGTAAAATTTTATGGACTATAAATAGAATCTAATTTATAGGCTGTTGACTTAAAGTGATGGCCATTATACTCTTTTTAGAAAGAGTGACATCTTTGTTTTTATAAAATAACTGGAATTTATTATAACTTCAATTTATGATTGAAGCCTGCTTTTTTAAAAAAATAGTTATTCAAATATTTTCTAAATTTAACTACTATAGATTTCTCATCAATTAATACAGTGAAAATTAAATTATTAAATTTAATTTTATAAAATAAAATATTTCAAAATCTTAACAAATCAGAGTGTTTTTCTCAAGGTTCTATGGGCTAAAAATGTAACCTACTAATCTGCCAAAAAGAATAATTTAAAACTGCTTTGAAATATATATATATATATATATATATATATTCAAGATTTAGTTTATCACCAAATAGTTACTCTTTTAAAGGACACTGGATTAACATTTGCCTTGTTTCATGAAATTAATCCTGCATATATTTTTTTCTCTTAGACAATATTTACATGGTAGAATTTGCATCCATATTGACTGATAGCCCATTAATTATTTTTATGAAGTTGTGTTGAGATTGAGGAAAAAGATGAAATATATAACAAGTATACAAAGTATATTACTCACACATTAACTGATAAATTTGGAAAGAGTAGCACGTAGGAATGCTGAGATGCTAATTATTCTTTAAATATTTTCAATTTGCTGCTACTAAATAGAAATTTGCAGATACCTTTTCCCATATACTCATTAATATACTAGCTTCTTCTCCTATGATCATGGTTTAGCTGCTTCACATGAATTATGGGTAATACTGCTCTCTAATTTATTCTAATTAACAAATCTCTATCTTTGAAAGTGTTAATTATTGAAGATTTCCAATTTGAAAATGTTCCATTCAACCAATATCTAAATGTTCATCGAAAATTATACTAAATATCAAAGAAGAATTAGAAATTAGTCAAAGACAGAACCTTCAAGAAGCCTCAAGGAAGGATTTAGGCAATAAATAAATATATACTTCAATCTCAGGTGGTGACAGTCTTTGGAGGAACAGTGAAATAGCACAAAAGGATAAGAAGGGATGATGTGCTATCTAGACAAGACCTCCCCACGGAGATGTTGTTTGAATGTAGAAGTAAAGTGGAGGTGGGAATCCTGTAGAGAGATGGAGACCAAGCATTCATGGTTGTAGACACGTCCTGGTCCTTCGGCATGTCACCGTCTTTAAAGAATATGGAGGAATTCCTCAAGGGAGAATGTGGGTAAGCAACAGGAAGATGAGGGCAAGAAGGAGTCTAGGTAGAGATGGGTAGTGTGAGTAATTACAGATTGGTGGGATTTCTCATTTTAAATGTGATTAAAAGTGATTGAAGAATTCTCAGCAAGAACTTAGCATATTTGACTTCACTTTTCGAAAGGATCATCTAGGAAAGAATAGAAATAAGAAGCTTGAATATGAGTAGTTAGAAGCACTGAGCAAGAAATGGGGTGGTATGGACCAGTATGGCAACCATGAATGGAATGAAATGCAAGAAAGAGGGTATGCCTTGATTATAGAAATATGTGAGAAACTCATACAAATTTAATGTGTTTCAAGTAGTGGGGACATTGAAGTGGCATTGAGCATTCCAAGATGAGATTAGTGATATGGAAAAAGTCAGATTACACAAGGCTTTGTAGAATACAGGGTAGTTGTATTTAGATGAATGCTAGATCACTGGAGATTTCAGATGCAGATCACCTTTATCTGACTTGCTGATATGTGTGGAGAAAAAAAGTGACAGGGGAAGAGGAGTAAGAAGCTATAACAACTCAATAATTTAATATGAGCTGTTGGGAAAGAGATGGTGGTGTGTATTGAGAGCAGTGGTTCTCAGACTTCCTAATGTTTTAATACAGTCCCTCATGCTGTGGTGACCCCCAACCATAAAATTATTTTTGTTGCTATTTTATAGCTATAATTTTGCTACTGTTGTGAATTGCAATGCAAATATTTGATATACTGGATATCTGATACACAACCCCTGTGAAAGGTTGTTTCAATCCACAAAGGGGTCAGAACTCATAGGTTGAGAACAGTTGATCTAGATGGTGACAATGGAGCAGAAGAGGAAAATTTGTACAAGGAGTACTTTGTGCCTGGAACAGGATGATTGGCTGTGGTTGGAGAGAGAAATCAAAGAGGAAAGGACTTCTTGATCATAAAACTCAATGATATGGTAGTTCAGAAAACTATTACTCAATACGTGGAAATACATTTTATATATATACCTGTGCCTAAATTTGTTTTATTTTGTTTTTAATTACAGTTTTGTTTTAATAAGATTATGCATATATAGTTAATGCAAGTTTTGTCATCTAACACTTAATGCACATGGCATATTGTAGTCTTTAATATTCAACCAACTAAGGTGGTATGCTTCCTACTTACCTCAAATATATCTTGTTTCTAGTCTATTTTTAGTGCAGAATAGGCTTCTAAATAGTCCTAGAAATCAAAATATGGTCTAATATGAAACATGTCAGTGGTTTGTTACCACTGCAATGTGAGAACAGAGGTGCAGAACTGAACACATCTCTCTGCCCCAACAGTATCTTTTTTTTCTTTAATTTAGTCCCATCAACAATGTGAGCTTTATTTACAAATCATGAACAATTTCTGGCCGTTCATTGTACCATCATACAAGTACAGCTTGCTTTTGGTCAAACAGAATATAAGAATTCATTTCAAACCTATTTAGTTTGTATTTCTGACAAACTCTATCAATAAATATTAATGTTACACTCTTATACTCTGTCTTAAAATCCTTTCCTGAGCTTCCTTCACTTATATGTCATCTTGAAGCATCCATTGCTATCAAGAGGGAAAAAATGTGTAATTAATTATGGATTGTGAGCTGCAAGGCTATAGGCTAAACAGTAAGGAAACTGAATATATATCCTGTTCTTCTTCTTCCTGTGGCATAGATTTCCACATTTCCAAACTCAAACATTCTCCCTTTTACCGTTTATGACAGTGTCAGCCATATTTACATCCTGTAGTGTGGAAGGCCGTGTTTTCTTACCTGCGCTATCTATCATGGCCTGTCTTTTAATGGCTGCTGACACAGAAATCTAAACAAAGCAGGTGTTTAAAGGGACATAGATTGCCTTGTTTTACCTTAATACAAGGGGAGGTGATTTGTTTTACTGCAACTTGATGTGCCATGCTTTGGTGATAACTATGGGAGTCCTGCCTCTTTCTGAACAGACACAGAG
>LOEQ01004517.1:49511-60627 GCA_001685075.1 Bramus lutescens
GGGGAGGGAATTGGGAGGAGAGGAGGAGATGGAAATTTTTAATAATCATAATAATAATAAAAAAATCAAAAATGTTATAACGTTAAGACTACTTTGCTCCTTAATTTGGAGGATAACTGTATAAGCCTCCCAGATTTTGATGAAGACTTCATGCCAAAAAGAACAGAAAGTTCTCAAAAGCCTTTACTTTTTACATTGTTAGATAATGAGTGATAATTGCGTGTGTATACACATGTACTCATATATAATAAGTGTTAAATTATGCAGCATTGTACTTGATGTACAGACCCCAATAGTATCCTCAGAATTAGTGGCACAATGTCTCCTAAAGCTCTCCTGATTGTGTGTACCTGCCAAGGTAACTTGCAGAACCGGTTCTCCATGTTACCCATTCAGTCAGGTACAGCTGAAATGGCCTTTTACTGATTCGCATCTGCTGGAGCTTTTGCTAGCCCCTGATGGCAACAGAAGCAGATTGTGAATGGAGCAGAAAATGTTTTCTTGGCGTAGAAAATGAGTATTTGTTTTAATTGACGAGGTATAACATTTATGAGGCAAAAATGAATTTTAGCCATATCATTTCTTTCACCGCTGTAGCTTCAGGACAATTGTTGGCAGTGAGGCATACACTGAACAACCCCAGAAAATTGATACAAAAGAAGAAAAAGCTACTTTCCCCGATGCTTTTTCAAGTATTCTGATTTTAAACTGTTTAGAACAATAAAAGATTCTGAGGATAGAGAGGTGAACTTGAGATGGCAGTAGGATTTCTTAACATCCTCTGTGGTGCCATAATTGTTTATTTGTAGGAAATAAAAGAGTGCTATTTTTTTTTAAAAAAAAGCAATTTCCCCTGTTTGGCAATAAAAATAAATCATTGCATTATAAATGTATCTGAAGTCAATGCTTTCAAATGAAAAAAAATCAATCTACTATAGTTCTGTTCTTAAGACTGACCAGATATTTGATGAATATTTGCTATTTGATAATGATTTCTGAAATGTTATTTCTTGGAAATAGAATATAGTGAGTAGTAAAATGCTAAGCAGTTTTTGAGATGGAGATGATGTTTCTAATAAGCATATCACAATTAATGTGTGAATAAGTAGAGGCTGTCAGGTAGGCACTGGATTCAAGGTGTTTTGAGATGTTAGGATGGTTCAAATAAAGTGAAGTTTAAGTTAGGTATTCTTATCTAAGTGGGAGGAAACTATGTCTTCACATTGTAGATAAGAGTTAGCAAATTCCCATGAGGGTATTTTTATTAGACAGAATGAAGGAATAAAGAAAATATTCCATCTTAGCCTGATTGAATCACCTATCTATTGACTGAACTTCAATTTCCATTCTTGAAAATGTCCGGAATAATTCACAGTATCCTAGGACAAAGGCGAAATGGTACATCACAGATATTTGTAATTGATAATAGTAGTTTTAAGCCCCAATAAATAAATAAAAAAAAACCTTCTTGGCCAAGATATGCAAAAACATTGACACAATCTCCAATCTGAACTCAGTGCTATTTAATTAAGGATAGTTTGCTATCAACTGGTTTCCTACCTTTTTAATTGATTCAGGAGCACAAGTTAAAAGAGGAATAGCAAGTGGAACTATAAGAAACCTTCTGTAAATGTCCCATGCTTATCTCTCATCCCTTGATAAAGCCGAATCAGGAACATGTGCTTCTGTATCCAATTCAAGATTAAATTTTCTTCTTGCATTAGTTTGATCAGTGTTATGTTGATTTCATCAACTCCCTTGTATGTACCTGGGGTCAGATAATCTATAGGACACTCTATATGCCTAACTGGCTTTTTGGGGAGCTGGTATTTAGAGAACAATTTTGTTTTACAATCTGTTTTTCTTTAACCTTTTGAATTTCATTGATTGTTTTTATTGTAAACATTAAAGCCAAGCCAGCAAATCAAAGAAACTGAAGGGAACAGACGAAGTTTCATTCCAAAAAGTTCAGCCAAGTAGAAAACAGAAAGTAGTGAGTGATACTAATACTAATAAATTCCTTTCTCTGCTTTTCTATTATTTCAGATAAGTACTAAAGGCAAGCACATCTGGCCTGTAACATTCTAAGAATAAAATTTCAGGTCTCTGATTTCCTGACTTGTCTCATGCTCTCATTTGTTCTTTTGCTTTTTTACAACTTGGTAGCAACTGACATTCTGAAGCAACATACCTATCCTTGGTTGGTTTTTACTCTTTGCTCTTTTGCAGGGCCCACCACAAGCCGCCAAATAAATACGTAGAGGCTTATTCTTACTTATGAATGTCCAGCCTTATCTTGGCTTATTTCCAGCCAGATTTTCTTAACTTAAATTATCCCATCTACCTTTTGCCTCTGGGCTTTTATCTTTCTCTACTTCCTTCTTACTCCATGACTGTTTGTGTGGCTGGATGGCTGGCCCCTGGCATCCTATGCTCCTCCTTTTCTTGTTCCTTCCTCTTCTCCTTCCTCTCCCTGCCTGGCAGCCCTGCCTATCCCCTTCCTGCTTAGCTACTGGCCATTCCGCTCTTTATTAAACCAATCAGGTGTTGTAGGCAGGAAAATAACACAGCTTCACAGTTAAACAAATGCTGCCTAAAAGAATATAACACAGTTTTGCATCATTAAACAAATATTCCACAGCATAAACTTATGTCAACACATCTTTAACTAATATTCTACAGCACACACCTGAGTTTTCTGATTCATTCTACTTCTCCAAAGGACTAAGAGCCACGATATCACAAGTAGATTGCTTTGCCCTAGTGAAACACCTTTGCCCTTTAACATGAGGTTTTTAATACCTCGGGCAGTAGAATTTTGATATACAGATCAAGGAATAGTATTCATGGAGAGCTGTGGAGAATAACACCTGTTCCCAACCCTATGTTGATGTCACTGCTGTGTATCTGGGTTATTAATTAGTAAGAAAAAAACCAATTTGGGTAGTAGGAGCTATGGAGTATGAAATTTGTTTTGGAAAAGCAAATGTGTCATCTAGACCTGAGCTTTCTGATTAGGAACAGTGTTTGTCTGCCTTTCTTTCCATATAAAAGTAGATATAAAAGAAGAGGGTAGTCAAATGGCATCACCTAACCACTGTCTGCCATAAAAACTCAAAAACAAGAATGAGAATTGGTGGAGAGAAAAGTGACATTTTGTTTGGAAAGCTGCAGCTGCCATTAGCCCTGGGCTAGGCATACCGTATCAATGTTTATCTTTCTCCTTCCATATGGAAATTGCCATCCTAGGCATTTGTGAAAATGAAGAAGAAAATGGAAATAAAATAAACTCTGCAGTAAGTTTCCAATGAGGTTGAGAAAGGAAAATCAGGTAAAATATAGGAAATGTAAATGCTGATACTGAGAGGAATGCCTGCAGGAACCTAGGCAGAGGGGTCAAATCAGATTTCTTTCTGGCAGCGGTTGAGACTAAATGTTCACATGCCTACTAAGTGACTCTTGAAAGCTGATAGGAAGAGAAGAGGCAACAATAAGGGGAAGGGCAGCTTGTGTAGAGAACGAACCGTGAAAATGGCCCAACAGTTAAAGGATGCAAATGCAGGGAATAAAAGTTCACCGCTGTAGCTGAAGTGGAGAAAATCAGACAGGAGGATGCTAAATGAGAGGTAGATTTGGGACAAATCATGTCAGAAAGCCTTTCCAGGTAAGGCTAGAACTGTCATGTGATACAGCCAATGCAAAGAAGGACACTTGTTTTGCTTTTTAGGTTTACAGAACATTATTTTTTGAGATTATATAATTCATCCACTCTGTAACTACATTTTATGTAATTAGTATGGTTCAGGTGCTTTTCTAAATGGATGGATATGGTTTCCCATGAATTATATACTGAAATACCAAAATCAAGAAATACATTAAAAGAGCCCGATGATTACAATATTATATAAAAAGGATTGAAAGGGTGTTGCATGAGAATTTACACAACAGATAAAAAGATTTTGAGAAAAGTGAATTAATGGGAATGTCCTTTCCTGATTTCATGGACTTATGAGAATTCCACTAAAGTAATTCTGGATGTTACATTTGCTTTACCTTGTGGAAGAAGAGTTTCTGAAATCATTAATAAATTGGAAAGATAATTTTTTCTTTTACTTCTCCCATGTAGTAAGACACTAAGATGATGGCTTTGCTTTTGTGAGTTTGTATAAATTAAATAAGGCCTAAATTTAGGGCAAATTTAATTGAAATTGCAAAAGTATAGAATACCTGATACTACTCCCAAGAAAAAGTCATATTTTCAAAAATGAAAGCAGAAATTTATATTACAGTGTCACTGATGTGGACATTGAGAGGGCTGTCTCCTCTCTGTATCCAAGTCTTCTGTATTCTGAGAAATTGAAAATTGAGAATGATATAAAAGTATTGACTTTCACATTTTGGTAACCAATTTTTGTATGCTTTAAATATTTTTTGAAATTAAAATATAATTGTATCGTGTTACACCTTTCCTTCCTTCCTCCAACCTCTTCCTATATTTCTGTTTGCTGTCTCTTAAATTTATGGCCTATTTTAATTAATTATGCATATAAATTTATGTGTTATATATTATGAATCATATATAATACATACAAATATTCTTAAATACATAAATACAACCCACTCAGTCAGAATAATTTACTTACATGTATATGATTTCAGATCTGACCACTTGGTATTGAATATTCACTTGAGGGCCTTTTGATTTTAGCAATACTTAGTTGCCTATAGTTCTTTGTTTAAGGCTATGGCCCTGTGAGATTTCCTCTTCCATGTTAGCATATGTGTTCATTGTTCCGGTCACGGTAAGACTTCAGGGATGTAGATTCCCTAACATTTCAAGGAGACACTCTCACAGCAGACTGGCTCTTACTATGAGTCTGACCCCCTCCTTCCGTTAAGTTTCCTGAACGTGGAGATGTGCATCGTGTGATTACTTGTTCTCTACTCTTTGATCCGTTTTGATTTCTAAAATGGTCTCTGTCTGTTGCAAATAATTTTTTTTGTTGGGGGGTGATGGGTGAGAGAAACACTTGTCTGTGGGTACAGAACGCGGTTAGGAATGTGAGAATGTTCCCTGGTACCCTGCTTTTCCAAAGAACAATAACACTCAGAACACAGCACTGCAAACAATTGAGTAGCAAGACTCCTAAGTAGTGTCAGCTCCTAGTAGTGTCGTCTCCTGACTTCTCTTCTTCCACACTCTACTGCAGTTGGCTCTTAGAAGAAGGATGGCACTGGGCTTCCCCATAACTGCAGGTCCCTCCTCTCTCTGACATCTACCTATAGGAGCAGTTTTGTAATTTGCTTCTATTTTTTTTAATCTTAAAACAGCCACATCTACTATTTTAATTTTGCTTGCTAAGAAACCCCACATCTTGCCATGTTGTCGGTTGTGTTAGATATGATACCGAATGTTCTCAAATGTGGATCTAGAAAGCACCTTGCATGTACTGGGTGAACTAACAACGGGCTTCTAGTCAAGAAAACATTTGTTTCCTCTACGTGATTCTTTTTGTATATATTCTATTAATGTGTTCTTTAATTTAATATGCTGATATGTTTTCATCTTAATAGATTTGAATAAACCATAAGTAGGAAAGTTAATATATAACTGATGAACTTTTGAAGCCATGGGACAGTTGAAAATGATTAAAATAAATTGACGATCCCTTATCCAGATGGATTAAGAGGAAAAACACTCAAACAATGAAAATCAGAAATGACAGAGGAAATATCATTACCAATTTAATAAAATATGAAGGATTATAGGAGAACACGGAGGACAATTCTAAGAAAAAAACTCATACAACACAGAAAAGATGGACAACTTACACATGCCAAATCATGGAAAGACAGAAAATAAAAGAACCTAAGTAATATGCTTGAGTCCCTTATAGCCCTCCCCAAAATCCACAACAGAGATTAAATAGCTACATTGAAAAATTGTATCAAGTAGTTGAAGAAAAGCTAACATGGATACTCCTCAAATGATTCTAAAAAAAAATTGAAAGAGGAAAGAGCATTCCCAGATTAATCCTATAAAACCAATTCTTTTCTCAGATAGAAGGCAGGAAAACAATAAAAAAATACTGCCCAAAATAAAACTAGAAACTAATGCCCCATGAGGAAGATGTATGCAAAAGTTTTTAAGAGAATACTTTCCAATACAAATATTGATCTGCTGTTATGGTGAATGTTAGGGTGGCTCAACATGTAAAAGTCAGTCAAGGTAATGAACTCACCTTAGAGTAGCAAAGAATAGAAAAAAGTCCTGAGTATCACAGTCATTACAGAAGCAAAGCTTTTGATCACATCCAGCACAACTAAAACCCCGAAAAAGAAAGCTGAAAGGAAATCAGTAAAGGTCATTCATGAAAAGGTCACCACTAACATCCAGATTTAAAAGAATAGGGTTGAAAGGCTTTCCTCTCAGATCAAAAGGTGCAAGGAGATGGACGTGGATTTAATGTTAGAAGTCTCCTCAATAGGCTCCGTGTGTTTGGAGACTTAGTCCCACTAGGGAACTTGGCCACTAGAAATGGGTCTTAAGATTTCACACACAAAATACTGTATGTGCGACAGAGAGAGACAGAGAGAGAGAAGATGGAGCAAGGTGGGAAAAGGGTTCATCAAGGGTGGAAGGGGCAATTAGAGAGGATAATGGTAGATGATTACACTATATCATATGCATGTATGATATTGTCAAAGGTGAAAAAAAGAATAAAATACTTAGAAACAAATATACCCAAAGAAACCAAAGACTTATACCCTGTCAAACTGCAAAAGAGACTAAAGAAGACATATGAAATGGAAAGACATTAATTATTGTGAACTTAAAAAGTGAATATTATTAAATGTCATTACCATTCAGAATAGTTTGCAGAGCTCCTATAACATCTGGAATGATGTTGTTTTTGCAAAAGTAAAATAACCCATTCTAAACTTCAAAAGTAAGCACAGGGGATTGAGAATATCCGAAATAGTCTCTGGAAAGAAATTTTAAATTGGAGGTGCCTTTTTTTTATTTCAAAACATGTAATGAAGCTACACTGCTCATAACTGCAATTATGTAATACAAATACTACGGAAGAACAGAAATCCTAGAAATAACCCCTGTGCACATGGCCAAATGAGTTCATCAAATAGCAAAACCATTCAATGGAGGGGGAGTGGGTAGTTTTTTTTTATTTTATGAAAGGGTACTACTTATCCACACCCAGAAGAATGAAGTTAGATTACAATTCAAAGCCATTAGCTCACAATGCTCACAGGAGCTAAGCAGAAGAAGCTACTGCTATAAGCTCTGAGGAGAAAATGTAAAAGGAAGCTACATGACATTGGCTTTGGCCAGGACATCACATAGCACATCCAGTAATGTCATAGATATATGACTTTATATAAAAGTCAGCACTCTTGTAGGGATATGATATAGAGCAATTGAGATTTTTTTTTCTCACAGTCATGAGTATAGCATATGATCTCTTACAGATATGCACCAACAATTAACCCTTTGTACCTAACCTGGTGACAGTAATAGCCATGTGCAATTTACTATTCATTGAAATCTGTGATTTAAATGCAATTTCCAATTTAACTTTTATAGAACAATCAATACACTTTATAACATATCATGGTCTATATGTAGTCTCTAATTTTCAATACCTTTTTAGGCACCATTATTATTCTACTAGTGGATCATTTAAATGTATGATTATATAATTTCCTTAAAACTAGTTATTGCCAGCAGTCAATATAGAATTTTTTTCCTATAATTTTCACTATAACTTTTATTATACTGTAACTAGATAAGAGACAGACTTGGTTACTTCATAATTCTTTATTTTTCCTTTCTAAAATTAAAAAAGAATTCAATTGTTTCATATGGATGATTAAGTAAATTTACTTCATTTCTTCATTTTAGTGTTAAGTATTCATCATTCAAAATTTTGGGTATAATAGACATTAAATAAATAATTAACTGATATTTCAAAAGCAAATAAAATCAATGATTTTTCTAAGGTATTACACATTAGGAATTGTTTTTAATACATGCCAATAGTATTGCTTATATAGTAATTTAAATCTTTTACTTGGGGTCTTATGTTTGTGTAATGATCATAGTTGCAGAGTCCTGAAAAATGATATAATGAAAGCATATTTGGGACATCAACCAGAATCAACATTTTAGTTTGTATGTGAGGTTTAGTTCTGTTTTTAAGCATCCAATTTTAAATGAATAGAACAATTAAATGCTCTCTGCCTGAATTTCTACATGTGTCCATTGGAGATCACCAAGCTGATATCAACTGTTTCTTTTTATTTTTTCTTTATAAATTTATTAATTATTAATTTTAATGAGTATGGGTCTTTGTCTTCATGTATGTCTTGTATAGTTTGTGAGCCTGGTGGCCACAGAGGTCAGATTAGGTCATAGGATATCCTGGAACTAGAGTTACAGATGATTGTGAACCACCGTGTGAGTACTGGGCCCTGAACCTAGGACCTTTGCCAGAGCAGCCAGTGAGTGCTCTTAACCTCTGAGCCATCTCTCCACCCTTTTACCATTTCTTAAACTTACTTTTTCCAACATTATAAGTCAATAAGTTAGTGGTTCAAACCACTTACTAGTTGAGTAATCATAAACTAATCTCTTCGTTTCTCCATCTGTAAATCTGGCTAATAATGCTGCCTGGTTTCAAGTTTATTGGGAGGATTACGTCCATATTTGTACTGCACACAAAGTAATGTTGGACACGTAGTAGGCATGACTTGAATTTGTTTAAATAGTAAGAGCTATTTATAAGACTAGATATGTTTACATCATGCAGAGTTTGCAAATGTGTTTAGACTAACAGCCTACCAGTATTTCTTCCTAAATTGCTGTTTGCTTAGACATACGAATCCGAAAGACATGCATTCCTCACATTAAAAGCAGATTCTATTTATTTTGTTCATATATATATTAATTGTATATATCTATTAGTGTGTGTGTGTAAGAGAAAGTGTGTGAATACATTAGTGAGTGTTTGTATGTGCTTGTGTCCATGTAAAGGTTAGAGGAATTTTGTTGGAGGCTGTTCTCTTCTTCCTCCATGTAGATTTCAGGGATAGAACTCAGAACTTATTGTGTGGTGACAAGCACCTCCATCTGCTGAGACATCTCACTAATTAATTTTACTAAGGCCGGATGTTGGCCGAGTTTTCTAGGCATCTGCACAATTGCAGCATAGTTTAGAAGCAAAGAAACACTATGGATGAATTTTTGGAAGCTGACCCTGAGAAGAAGCTGAAATGTCTTTAACTGATACTTCTGTATCCAAGTTTGCTAATCATTGTTCTTTTAAAATAATAATCTTAGTTAACCATGTAAAAGAACAAGTCAAGAGACCATCAAGAAAATATTATCAGAAAGGAGGACAAAAGAGGCTAATGCGGGTGTTATATGTTCAAAATAAATTGCATACTTATAGGAAAAGGTCACAATGAAAACATTATTATGTATAACTAATATATGTTAATAAAAATTAAATATAGTCATATCCATACTAAATCGGTAAGGTCCCAATTTGGCAGATTTGTAAATATCAAAGACATAGAATTTTTTCTTTAATGATACTTCAATCATCCACTAAAAATGTCATTCAAAAATCACATTGGCTCCTTATTTCAGGCTTACATGTAAGTGATTCACATACACTGGGTACTTTATTCACAGGGAATCATGTTACACTTACTTCAAGAAAGCCACTAAATTTTACCTTGTCGATAGAAGCCTATGGACTTAATTCTGATGACCATGCATGGGTACATCTTTTAAATAATACATTCATTCTATTAGTCAGACAGGTATCCACCTCTAGGAAATTACATTTAAACATGCCACTCACTCTGGTGCATTTGGTATGGTGGTCATTAGGACTTATTCATGGTGTATAGCAGTATTTTAGGGCAATGGATTTATCCAGCTTCTTTAATGGAAGGAACAATATATATATGTGTGTGTGTGTGTGTGTGTATAATTAATAGCTATGCTAATAGTAAGGTTGATTGGAATTACTGATTAGATAAACATGATTGCCTCTTATCTATATATACTTTTTAGGTAATATAGTTTCTTTGAAACAAATGTAAATGTAAGATAGGAAACTAAACCTACTTTAGGAAAACGTGGAGAAAATGTAAGTTGTGGACATAGGCAAATGCCATTGTTTCGTCTTCCTTAAGCTTCTTTTGTCAACTTCAGTAACATACAGATTTAAGAGATTGTACTACTGTAACAGATCAGCGCATTCTCTCTGGGGAAGTTGCTGCTCCCAGACAGAGAGATGTGGGGCTATTACTTGTTACATTATCTACAAAGCCGAAGGGCCACTCATTGACCCAGACACTTGACTTTTCCCACTACGGGTTGCAATTAAACTGACCTAAAAACAAACGAATAAAGATTAAAAGAAATCATGTCACAAAAACCAAAACAGCAGTAAGAAATTATTCAGGTTTCTTAGATTTGTTTTAAATCCATTCCTTTAACTGTCTTTCTTCTTTTTGCCTAAAGGGAACATATCAGAGAAGACATAAGTAATACAATATTTTAATCTTTGACAATATACAATTTATTTGGTGTATTACGTTGTGTACATATTCAGAGAAGAAAACCATTCTCCTACTTATGTCAATACATATCCATAATAGATATTTGATTTGCTTGTTAACAATGTCATTGGAAATTTATATTTAATCAGTGTACTCATGTTTGTGAGGGGGATGGAGAGAAAGGAAGGGGTAAAGAGAAAGAGAGCGAGAGGGAGGGAGAGATTATATATATATAATATAATATAATATAATATAATATAATATAATATAATATAATNATAGTAGGAGAGGAAAGACATAAGTGATATCAGACACCTGGCTCATTAGTCATCCCCCCATCATGTATGAATTCCATGACATGCTTTCTGCCTGTGAACTGACAAATGTTAAGTGTCTAAGCAATTAAGGAAAACGGGTGTTGGGTTCAAAGCTAAACAGGGCTGCTTTTCCTATTTTACCACATGAAGCTCTCATTTAGGGCTGCTTTTTCTATTTTACCACATGAAGCCCTCATTTAGGGCTG
>LOEQ01004517.1:70596-81881 GCA_001685075.1 Bramus lutescens
ATCTATCTATCTATCTATCTATCTATCTATCTATCTATCTATTAATCATCTATCATCTATCTCTATCATCTACCTCTATGTATCTCTATCATATATTCATCAATCCACAATTCATCATATATAATATATAGATATCATATAAATGTGTATATATGATATAAATAGATATATAAATGATAGATAGTAGATATCCATTTATCTACCTGATATCTATCTATCTCTATGTATTTATTATATATTGATCAATCCATAATTCTTCATAAATGATATATATAGATATATAAATATGTATATATGATATAGATAGATGATAGATAAATAGAGATAAATAGATAGAGATAAATAGATGATAGATAAATAATAGATAGATGATAGATAGATAGATAGATAGATAGATAGATAAAATGATAGAAGGATGCAACTATTTGAAAACGTAGAGACCAGACTAGAGATAGTGAAGAAGGTACAAGAGAAGGGAAAATAGAAGTGAATATGAGCAAGATATGTGCTATATATGTAAGGAATGTTATAATAAGCCCACTTGGTTTGTGTATATATATATTATATATNTATTATATATATATAATATATATATATATTGTGTATATATTAAATTATATATATATATAATTTAAAATTATTCTTTTGCATAAAAGGAAAGAATAATTATGCCTAACAACTCTGTTAGCTTTTTGTCTCTGTGCTTGCTTATCTGATGTCTGTAGAAAAACTATGTTTAAGACTATAGGATAAGCACTCTGACTTAACTACCTCTTTAAATACTTTAATATCCCTGTAAAGAACTTCAACCAACCAAGCGAACACAATTCTTAGCCTGAATTACACCGTCATTACCAGGATTCATGCCATCAGCTTTGCAGGGCTATTGTAGACAGAGATTTGCTGTCGTTTCTAGCTAATAGAGAAATTAAATTGTCTTTACTCCCGAGCACATCTGAATTTCACAAGGACATTGTCTTAGAGTTTTAATTAAGTCATAATTTTGTTACTAGAGCTTTTACTCCCCCCCCACCGCACCCAAGTCTAAGCAAACCACCTGACCCAGTACAGCAATTAAATAGACAAAGTATGGTGAAAAGTAGAGAAATGGGATTTAATATATCTGCATGTATATATTAAACAAAGAAACAGATAAAGACAAAGGCGTTCATTGACCCCCCAAGTCCATCGTTATGCTTTTGATGTGAATATTAGACTTAGAAGAGGGAAATTCAGAACAGAAAGCAAAGCAAACGTAATTGAGGGGTGGTCTGTCGTGGGATGACAGTCTAGTGTCTCTGAAATTGCAGGTGACTGCAGGTAACTGCAGGTTTAGGGCAAAGAATCTTACCTTTGTGCCTTTTACCTTGAAGAGGAACAAGCTAAGTTACGTAGATGGACATTCTTGGAGCAGCTAAGACGTTTATGCCGAATCAAGCTGGGATGTGACTCCCAGTAAAGGACACAAACACAAAGTGAAGTCAGAGATGCCAGGATTTTTCCCTGCTTCCTTAGATTGTAGGCTAGAGTCAGAAATCCATGCTGTCTTGCAAAGCAGTGTTTAAGTGCATGCTAGACTTTTCAGTCTCTCTGGTCTCAAAGCTGACAGCTCAGACCTTATGCCTCCAGTGTGCTGAGGACATCTATGACTTCAAGCTCAATGTGGACTAGCACACAATCTCTGACTTCTTCTCCTAATACACAATGCTATCCAAGCTTTCTGTTTACATTATTAGAAACCTTCCTACTGGGAGTGAAGTGATGCCACATTGTGGGTACTTTTAAACAGTAAACCACTTTTTTTATATAAACATAACAAATAGCATTACTGAGTGTGGAAGAACAGCAGTCAGGGTCAGGAACTCCTTTCCTGTCTCACCAATAATTGATAGAATCAGCCCTGGTTGGTGTTTTGTGACAAGTGGCTGCTAGACCCAGGTCAACATCTTTCGCATGGCTCAGCAGATGTAACCTTTTCAGCCCGGCGGGATCTTACTGTCATCCTCCATAAAGACAGCAGGTTCGTGCGACACATATGCACGTTACCCTTGTCCTCATACTGCCTGTGCTCACCCATGATGTCAGCTGCTTTAGAAAATGCATGGTTGCTCACAATGTTCTTCATATGCTTGGCAATGATGATAAGAGAGGGGGAGGAGATGGGTCACTGTTGCACATCCAGGACAGGATGCATCAGGGAAGGAAGGAAGGTTAAGTTCATCTCGGGGACATAGAGGTGAGGTACAAGACACTTATGTCTTTTCAGAACATCTGAAAAATGAGTTGAAGGAGGGCATAGAATTTTTCCAAAGAAATTACTAAGCCTCAGGTGGAGAATACCTTTCAGCTACTGGTAGGTAACATTATGCTAAATTTTCACCATGCTCTGTGGAAGTGGGGACTCATGGTCAAAAACGATGACAGCTTTGCAGATGTCGAACTTATAGCTGATAGTATCCTTGGTATTTTCTCTGGAGGAACTTAAGTCTGTTCCAAGGTGAGGCTCTTCCCTGTATTTCTCAGCTATCAAACATATTGACCCCAAGAACTTGTCAAGCACAAACCACAGCTCCTGCCCAGATGGTGACATCTTATTATCAACTTGCATCTTTTCGATGGCAGTAGGGATATTTTTATGCTATTGGCAATGTTTGGAAATTCTTTGAAGTACCACAGATAACATTGCATTGGCATCATTACACACTCTACATTGCTTTCTCTAAAACAAACAAACAAACACCTCTAAATCTTACTCTACTTTTCTGAGATTAATCCCACCTACACACACCTTATAAATACCTGTGATCGAGTGCATACAACTCCATAGCCCTTCAATCTGATCAGTTTCCCCACATTAGCAGATCCTTTTCTCTTTATCTATGATGTCTTTAGTATTCTTTTCATCAGAGACAAGTTGTCAATGATGTACTAAAATGACATGATGTGTTTTGTTTTCTAACCTGGAAGCTTAATCTTTTGATTGACAAATAGAAGTAGGAGTGGCCATAGAAGAGGTGAGGGGCAAGAATCGTATTGACTGAATGTCTGAATCTAGAATCTGTTTTGATATGAATTGGGACAATAAACATTTAGTCATTCTCAATTGTTCTGCTTTTAAAAAGATTAAAACAAATGCAGCTCACCATTATGAGCCTCTTTTAGTCAGCATAATACATGTAAAAAGCTATAAAATTGTCTAGAAATTCCTCATTATTGTGTGATATTTTATAATTTGCACAGAACTTTCACACATTTTTTTGTGTGTGTGTGTGAGTGAGTGTAAGCTTTCAAATGTGCTGAGATAGGCAGAATAAGATACCATGTTTTTAAACTATCGGCAGTTGTTAGGGATATGTTAGCATCTGTATTTTAGATAAGAAAATAACCCATAAAATTATGTTATCTCTCAGATTTCATAGGGTAGAAAGGAATCTACATCATCCATGTGTTTTGATTTCTTGTATGAGATTCCTGACTATTTCCTACACTCTTTTTCTGCACATGATTTGGCTTCTCTCATTATTGGTAGTATGTAAGAATACTGACAGGGTCACATGGAATATAAAAAAGCCAGTTTCATCCCAATGAAATAGAGGTACATATAAAATGTCATAAGACCTTTAATGCCGTTTTTTTAGCTAGCCATATTTTCTTTTTATTCATTTTCTACTAGGCAGAATTTTCTAAAAGCTTAATGAAAGCTTTCTCATGATCACGGTATTCATAATTGGAATCTGTATGCTCCCTTCAGCACAGAATATCTTACAAACAAAGAACACTCATGGAGAAGCAGAAAAGCCTAAGACAAACTTGCTACTATTGTTCCGTGAAACTGAATTGGCACCAATGCGTTTTCTATATATCTATATTTATATGCATAGACATATGCTAGTCTTAGCCTTAATCAAAGAGACATATTTTTTATAAGAAATAAATAACAGTGAATGCAGAAACATGTGGCTGCTGGGGTTCTGAGAATAAGTAAAGTTTGAGTGTTCAACTTAAAAAGGAAATTTAAAACACATTCCTAAGTCACAGGTGTAGATGGAAGTTTCTGTTCCACCCAGTCCCACAAATTTTGTTCAGGCCCCAAAATAACACACAGAGGCTTATGTTAATTATAAACTGTTTGGCTTATTAGCTCAGGCTTATTATTAACTATCTCTTACAACTTAAATTAACTCATAATTCTTATTATGATTAGCCATGTGACTTGGTACCTTCTCTTAGTACTGAATTTTCAACTTGGTTTCTTTGTGTCTGGGTGGTGACTGCAGACTGAGACTTCCCTCTTTTCAGAATTCTCCTAGTTTGCTCACCCTGCCTGTACTTTCTGCCTGGCTCCTAGACAAACAGCATTTTTATTGAAAAAAAAATAGGAATGACAAATCTTCACTGGGTGCAATAGCATTATTCCACAACACACAGGAAATATTATAGAAAAAATGGTGAAGAAGATGTATGACCCAGGAGGTAGGTAGGGAGATGTCCTGTGTAATTTGTTTGCTCTTGAGATCATATAAGAGCCATTTGATCCCACAGCAGTTCAAGCTTTCTACAGTGGGCTTGAAGGAGATAGAAGAGGCTTACAGAGTACCATCCCTGCCTGATGAACTGGAAGTCATTATTTTCTGTTTTGCACTCATTGGTATATGCACCAGGCTACAGTGAATAATTCCAGGATTAATATGATTGGGTGGGAGATAGAGGTGAGTGACTTATAGCAATTGGAGCATTCTCTATACATTTATGAAATTGTCAGGGAATAGATTCAATAAATTATTAAAAATAGTTGGTAATTATAAATTCTCAAACTTAAAGGCTTATTTAATCATGTAAGTGAAAAATAAAAGAACAAAATAGAGAGACAGGGCGAGAAGTAACTAAGAATTGTTCCCTTTTCATCCTCCCTTCTCTCCCCACCTCCATGCTCCCAATTTCATCAGATGATCTTGTCTATTTCCCCTTTGCAGGTGGATCTATATATTTTTTTCTTAGGGTTCACCTTGTTACTAAGCTTCTCTAGGGCCATGGACTATAGTTATCTTTTGCTTTACAGCTAGTATCTACTTATGAGTACATACCATGCTCATCTTTCTGGGTCTGGGTTACCTCACTCAGGATGTTTTATTTTTAGTTCCACCGTTTACATGCAAATTTCATGATGCCATTGTTTTTTACCTTTTAGTAATACTCCATTGTGTAATGCACCATATTTTCTTTATCCATTCTTCTGTTGAGGGACATCTAGGTTATTTCCATGTTCTGGCTATGACAAATAATGCTGCTATAAACATAATAGAACAAATGCCCTTGTATGATTGAGCATCCTTTGGGTATATGCCCAAGAGTGGTATTTCTGGGTCCTGAGGTAGGTGGTTTCCTAAATTTCTGAGAAACTGCCATACAAATTTCCATAGTGGGTTGTACAAGAGAGTTTGAGGGAACAGGATAGTTAAGATGGAGGAAGGACAGATATGAGAGCAAGAAAGAGATATTTTGATTGAGGGGTCTATTATAGGGATAGCAGGAAACCTGGCACTAAAGAAATTCCCAGGAATCCACAAGGATGACCCCAGCTAAGACCCTAAGCAATAGTGGAGAGGGTGCCCAAACTGGCCTTGTCCTGTAGTCAGATTGATGAATATCTTAAACGTCACCATAGAACCTTCATCCATCAGCTGATGGAAACAGAGGCAGAGACCCTCATCGGAACACTGGACTGAGTGTCCAAAGTCCAGTTGAAAAATATGAAGAGTGAGAATACAAGCAAAGAGGTCAAAATCATGATGGGGACGCCCACTGAAACAGTTTACCTGAGCTAATGGGAGCGCACCAACTTCAGCCAGACAGGGAGGGAACAAACTAGATCCTCTAAATGTGGGTGACAATTGCATGGCTGGGGCAGACTGCAGTGTCATTTGTAGTGGCACCAGGATTTATTCCTACTACTTGTACTTGCTTTTTGGGAATCCTTCTTTGGATGGATACCTTGCTCAGCCTAGATATAGTAGGGAGGGCCTTGGACCTTCCCCAAATCAATGTGCCTTTCCCTCTGCTAAGTGGATGGGAAGTTGGTGGGGAAGAAGTTCAGAGAATGGGAAGAGGGGAGGGAGTGGGATTGATATATAAACTGAAAAAAAGTTTGTCTTCTTTTTTAAAAAAGTAAAATTAAAAAATATAGAATTGTTAGAGAAATATAACATTGCTTGCTAAGAAAATGGAGATGTCAAAATCTCAGGAATGCTGGTTGCCTATAGGGCTTTGAAATGTAGAGAACCAGTTATGTTCCTGGAGCTTTGTGAAGGAACTCAGTCTAACTGACTCTAGCATAGGAGAGGCTTCTTGCGCTTAAACTTACATAACTGTACCATACTACAGTTTTGTTAAGCCAACTCACCAAGTTTATATTAATTTTTATGAGAGCAATAGAAAATGAACAAGGAGTATTAACCTAAATACTACTACATATAGAAAAGATCTTTTATTGCTCTTTTACTTATAAATCTTAAACAAAATGGCTGTGATTTCTCAACCTATTTTATTAAGTCACATAAATTCATTAATTTCTTTCTTATCAACTTGAGGATTATGAAAAGATTAGTGTATGATGAGAATACACATTCTCATTGCACAGTCCATCACATAAGGAAAAAACTTCTTAGTAAAGTGAAGTTACTGCAGGAAATATTTTGTAGGCACCATGAACCAAATAAAAAGATGTCTGAAAGAATTCTGTGGGGCAGTCTGTACTGGACTATGAGAAGACACTATTAATCATAGTTTCTGGAAAATACATGCCACACACTGGTATTTGTAGGATTATTAGTCCAGATATTGTTTGCTTACATCAACTGTTTGTCTAGCTGCATATAGAAAAATCCATGCTGCCACCAATCTGTTCTCTCGTAATGTAATTTGGGGCCAGCAATGGAAACATTTTTCTCATTTCAATGTTTCACTCAGTACAGAAACATACATTTAGTATTGGTTAGCTTGGCAGCATCTCAGCACAGGGCCACTCATCTCCAGTTCTTCTTCCCTTGGTCACCGTAGAAAAGAAAGACAAATAATATGAACAAAATTTTCTCCAATTGGTCATCTTACAATGAATACCAATTTCAAAAAAAAAATCATACTGTGCGTGATTCGCTTACATAGGCCTTACATGCTAATTCATAGCAAATAAATTAAAATTAGATTTTTTAAAAGTTGATTTCTAAGCTTATTTTATGGTGTAGGGGGTCCTTCTGTTTATGTGTTGCTTTCATTGGTTAATCAATAAAGAAACTGCTTGACCTGATAGGGCAGAACTTAGGGAGGCAGACAAGACAGAAATGAATGCTGGAAAGAAGGGCAGAAGAAGATGCCTTGGATCTCCTGCTTGAGACAGACACTGGTTACAATATTGCCAGTAAGCCACAGTCACATGGCTATACACAGATTAATAGAAATATGCTAAATTAAGATGTAAAAATTAGCCAATAAGAAGTTAGAGCTAATGGCCAGGCAGTGTTTAAATGAATACAGTTTCTGTGTGATTATTTCAGGTGTAAGCTAGCTGGGCAGCTGGGACAGAACAATGACCCCCCCCCGCTCTCCTTGTAACAGTTTTATATACCAAAGGCTTCTTATTTTAAAATATTATTCCTTGCTTTTAATCTTTCCATCACTACTATAGGTGGCTTTTAAATTGTTATATCTGGGGTTTGTAGTTGAATACATGGAAAGTAGTCTGTGAATGTTGTCTGAATAGATGAATATTTTAATGATATGTGTTAATTTCTCTCATGTATTTTAGGCTGAAAACTAGTAATCACTGCTCTTATTCTGTATCTCTAAAGAAAAATTCTTATTTCTTAAGACCCATCCATTTCTTGGTACATTGATAAAAGTTTTCCCCTCTGCGTGGGCGAGGTCATGACCTCTCTTCTCTTCAACCCTCAGTCAACCTTGTTTTCTGTTTCTCACATTGCCATTCTGGAAAAATTCCATCATTTGTTATATTATTTTTTTCCCAAAAAACTTCAATCATTTTTCATTTATGAATTCTGGTACTCAATATAGAAATATAGACTATAATTACAATATCCTTTTTCCAGTTATGAAATGTTCTGCTAGAACCTCCTTATTTACCAATGCAGCTAGTCTAATCTGAAGAACAACCTATAATGTCTTCTGCCATTCTTCCTGATACCTGTGCAGAAAAATCTCTTTTTCTCTTGTGTGAGTACAAAATAAAGAACAACCAAAACCCCTTCTGAAGCCACATACCCATGGGTGTGCATGTGTGCATCTGTTACTTTAGTGAACACTCACACCTTATAAGTGACTGTGGTTTTGGGGTCTACTTTGGCCTATATTTAGGATACAAATGAACATGTTCTCTGTAGTAGGAAGAGAACAAGGCATAAGAAGTATGAAAAAAGAATAAGCTTAGCTCCATTGTCTTCTCTTCATCATTATGGGAACTACAGGAACGGTGTACAAGACACTCATATGTGATTCTGTTTGTAAAAATAAAAAAGAGAATGGCACATTCTGGAGAAATCAGGTTCCCTCACTACATCCAGAACTTTTTCTTCTATTATGCGATCATTTTCATGCTCATGTTTCTGGTGACAACTTTTTATGACTCAGCAATCTAACTTCATTTACATTTTCTGTGAAAAATTGATGCCTTTGGGAAAATTAGTAAATGTGGTATTGATTGTTTTTATAAATAAAAAATTCAGTTAAAGATTTAGCAATACTCCCTGGGGTCTATTGGAAACTCTTGGTTTCCCATAAGATGAATGAATATATAGTTCAACCAAGTCTGATCAAGAGGATTGTTCCTGCAGAAAGAGCTTCTACATATTTCAGACTGTTTCCATTTAAGCAAATGTCTCACCAAGGGTGAATCCTCATATCATCTAGAAAAGAATCTCATCCTTGGGCTTTTTCTAGATGTTTTCAGATTCTGTAGTGGAATAATTATTATTGAACAATGATTTTTATTTAATAAATAGTCCAAGAATAGCAACTTCTATTGTTCATTTTTCCTTAAGAAAGACCATTTTCTTTTAATGAAGCTCACATTTCTTTTCAATGATAATGCAAATACTTTCTGTTTTTTGGACAAAGTCATTTTCAGTTGTGAGTAATCTGAAGAGCATATAAAATGCATTGTGCTTATATATCGCTGGAAGAATCTTATTTAATACATTTAGGCAGTGATGATCAAGAATTTTCTTTATAAGAGAAAGCAGTGTCCTCAATTAGTATTTAGCAATGTACAATATGAAACTGGAGATTTAAGTCTATTAGCTCAAGACACACATTGCTTTGTGATTTAATTAGCTTGAACTATGACTTACTCTGTTATCTTTGGATGGCATCTGAACGTGCTGGCTTGTTCACAAACACTAGTTTTATGAAGACCAAGCACTGTTGCATTGTTCAGTGTTCTCACACTTTTTTAAAAAGTATGTTTCACATCCTAAATGTGAATTAACAAACTTACTGCTGACGAGTGTTCCTACAGTTAAACATATTTCTGTACATCTTATAGATTGCAACAAATGTAATGGTAAAAATGAAATGCTACAGTCTCTTGAGGGGCACAGCAGCAGAAATGCTGGTCATGGGCAGGAAGCCATGTGGTGGATGAGAGACAGACAGATAGGCACACTATGCAGAGTGAGGTTGGATATTTACTTAGTGGGTTATGGAGAGGAAAGGAGAGGGGAAGAAGGGAGAAAATCAAAGAGAGAAAGAGAGAGAGGGAGAGAGAAATAGAGAGAGGGGTAGAAGGGTAGAAGTGGGGAGAAGGTAGAAAGACAGAAGCTGCCTCTTTGGGAGGAAGACAGAAAAGAAGACTACCCAGGCTACATTTGTCTTTGGGAAAAGTTACTGTTCTATCTGTAAAATCCTTGTGAAGCTATGATTTTTCTCTTCAAAATGGGAATCATTCCCAGAACACCTCAGCAGTGTAACCTCTGCACAGGCAGTGGAATGACCTTGCTCCATTCCCCCACACCAAGAGGCCATGGAACAATGGCTTTCATTCCTTGTTCTAACAATCAAATTTTTATAGTCAGTCTCACAAAATTACCTTCTAGCAGACCACATACAAATTTCTATAGAAGACAGACACTGAGTAGAAAGAAGCATGCCCCAACTAGGCTAACAAACAAATATGAGTGTCCCCAAAGTTGGTTATCATCAAAGAGATTAGATAAAAAGAATGGGTAAATCTAGGATTCAGGGATGTTTAGTAACTTTATCTAATGGTTTCAAATGTCAGATACTTCCCCTTGAATGATGGCTCTTCCTTGGGTTGGGTCATCTGTTCCAGAGTACTGCTTTTTCAGGTTCTACCTGCCCCATTTTGTGATTTTGATATGCATATTATTATTGTCCTTCCCTGTGGAATTTTTCAACTATGTCTGTAAAAACTAGAAACCTCGTGGAGATCAGCTCTTACTCTTATTCCTCCTCTTCTACTACTTCTATTTCTTCCTGTACCCTCCTTCTTTCTTCTCCTTCTTCTTCTCCTTCCGCTTTCTCTTATTCTTCCTCTCCTCCATGACCTTTCACTTCATTTTTTCCACTTGAATGAAAAATAAAGAAGATACAGAGGTTATGAGATAACGTTTTACCCTTTATCTTCACCTGCCACAGACATCCATTTCTGAGCCATGAGAGGGTATGGAGATTGGTACTCAAGGCCCCTGATAAAGATCAGCCTTCCAAGATGAGTTTCAGGCACTAAAGTCCATAGCTCAGAAGACTGCACACTGCATGGATACACCATCCTAATTGCCTGTACTTGAGTCAATCAGTCTAGAGGAGGGACGTCGCATGATCCTTCTCTCCTGTACAATGATGCTATCAATAACATTTTTGGGACCATCCTGTGGGAAAGAAGACTTACAGAACTACCAAGAATACCTGTGTCAATTATTATGCTGTGCCTTTCAATTATTTGATAATGACTGTAACTGGCCAGCCAGGAACTCTCCAACTGCTGAGAGAATTTTTTTAAATGAGGAAATGTTTAAGATTTTTAACTGAATTTTTCACACAATATATTTAATCATTTTCTTCCCTTCCCTCAATTCCTCTGAGATTCCCCCTTCCTACCCATCCAACTTTATATTCTCTCTTTCTTTGATCCTAGAGAAGCTAAATAGGAAGGTGAACCCAAAGAAAAACACATAGTTATCCTCTTGGATATTCAAGTAGATAAGATTGCCAGGCAAAAATTGGGAGCTTGGGGGTGGGGTTGGGGTGGGGGTAAG
>LOEQ01004517.1:85506-105311 GCA_001685075.1 Bramus lutescens
TTTATTAACCAATGAAAGTAACACATAGACAGATGACCCTCCTACACCACTGCACAGTTAGTTTCACACATACTTCACTGTTTCCATGTGAGAAGTAAAATTTTAAAGATGAGTATGAATTATGAGATTTAATTGTAAAAATTTAATTTAGGATGTTGGAACTGGAAAAGAACATCAGAGTCCAACTTTCCAGTTCTCTGCTAAGAATGAACATCTAACCTAAGTAATTTTCCCACTACAATTTTTCTCTTGTGATATGCATATTCAGAGAGACTCCAGAGACAATACCATAATCCATCCTTTTTACTTTAACACTAAACTGTTTTGGTGTGTCTTTCATATATCTTAACTGAATTTTACTCCCAAGACATGCCTGTTTTCCCCAAGCTGTTTTTGAACATGGATGGGTACAAATGTTTCAAAGGAAAACATGTATGATATAAAATTTATAAATATTCCAAGTATTCTGATGTTTGCACTTAATTCTGTTGCTAGTTTTGGCAGAAATTTTGTAAAAGAGTGTTTAAACATTTTTATATTTAAATCCTTTTGAATTCTTAAGGAAAAAATGTTTTCATTTCTAGTATCTTTCATAATTACAAGACTGGTCTAAAAATTCTTTGCTCTAGAGTCAAGGAAGGGCCAAAATAATCTTGTAATAAATGGCACAAAATAATACATCAAAATATCTATAGACATTTATTTTTAAATTTTTACAATTTATTTTTTGGTTAAATACCAAGAAATGGTTTCATTGTAACGTCTGCACCCTATATTATTATAAGTCATTCATTTTTTTCTTCTGTGATTCTCTTCCCATCCCCTTCCTCTTGCTTGTCTGCTCCCACCACCTAGAGCCCAATTCTGCTTTCATAACTTGGTGATTCTGGTACCTTGTTTATCTTTTTGTTATCTCCTCTTTCTTTAGACCTCTTCCCTTGTTCTCACAGCTCCCTGTCAACTTCCATATCAAGTATGTATAACATCTCAACTAGAAAAGAGGCACAGTCAAGCTACTCATGCTATAATAAAGAATAATGATAACAGAATAATAAAAAAGCAAATCTCCCTTCATCGTAAGGAAGAATTATGAAGGCATAAACAATAGGGATGCTATCAGCTGGAAGGCAAAACTGGGAAGAAAGACAAGCACAGTGGAGCAATGGGTCTAACATCGGTTGGGCAGATTGTAGCTTCTATGGCAGTGTGAAAAATATAGAAGATTTAAATATGAGATGTTCCTGTGATGGAGAAAATGGTCTGATTGAAAAATATTAGTTTGCAATATATACTTATGTGTATTAGAAAAGGAAATATAAAGAGGCCCTGACAAATGAGTACAATATAAAATTGTCATAACAGAAAAGTCATTTAAATTGAGAAAGTAGATGAATTCAAAACCAAACAAAACACTAGAGTACAGTCATGTCCTGTATAGCACGATTCCTATGGTCATGTAACAGGAGTTCAGAGTGGATAGTGAGTCAGTCAATATCACCCCCAAACCAGTAAGAAAGTGCAAAGCTCAGAAATCATAATTTATGTTTGGAAAATATTAAAAAACAAAACTTTAAAATCTTAGAATTGCTCACAACTGGAGAGGTCCATCTGTGAGAACAATAGTTTCAATAATAAATGCACACTTCCGAACTACCTTAATAGTAACATCCTGGACATGATTCCTCTGGTTTTCTCAAAATATGCTCACCAGTAGTGAAATTTCAAATCTGTGAACAAACGTTGTTTAGGTCAAAACTATCCTAGGAGGTGATTTCTTTTTCTTTTTTCTTCAAGAAGCTCCATGCACTTCTGCATTTCCTGTCTATAGTTTCTTTGTTCAAGAGGTTCTAACTCAGAGGAAAAGGGATAATGTCCTTTCATGTGTTCTAAATGTCTTTTGCATCAACAGAAAGGTTGAGACTGGTTGACAACACATTGATAATCTTTAAATTTGGGTTAAAAGAAAATCTTACACCCCTGTAGATTTTGAGTGGGAAAATGCAATAATAAAGAGTTCCTAAGTCACTTATTCTCAGAAACAATTTATAAATTGCTTGTTTTTAAATGCTGTTCATTTCCCTCCAGATAGTTAAGTATACCAACTGTAATCTGGCAGCACATCACAGGCTACCTAAATCTTTGTAATATATTAAGGTTAGCAGAAAGGCCACACACAGAGCACATTAGGAAGCGGAATGGGGGGGGGTTGGAGAGATGGCTCAGCAGTTAAGAGTACTGGCTGTTCTTCCAGAGGTCTTGAGTTCAATATCCAGCACCCATATGGTGGTTCACAACTGTTTGTAACTCCAGCTCCAGGGGATCTGGCATCCTCACAAAGACATGTATGCAGGCAAAACACAATGCACATAAGATAAAAATAAATTAAAAAAACAAGAAGCAGAATGATGATGCGTCACTGTAAAATCCTGCTACACTTGTTAAAATGACATGCAAAACTGAAATTACTGTTATTTTATTTTTATAAGAATCATTAGTCACCATAAATGAAAAATGAAAACTGCTTAATTTATGTTGAGAATATGACAGAAACCAATTTCATCTCTCAATATTCTTACATACATGTTTATATCTCCATGCACAGTTGATTAATCCAATGAGCTTTCTATGGTTCCACTGTTATCTGTGATCCACAAGATCCATAATTTACTTATTGTACCTGAATTAGCTGATGTCTAAAAACCAAAATAAACAAAGGATGTTAAAATGTAGTCACACATTTATACTCTTAGAGCATTAAAAGGACCAAGCTATTATATTTATTTTCGGATATAATATATATATATATATTCACGAACTAAAAATTCACCTCTTTCAGAAAAAAGGATACAATTCTTGACCTAGTTATATTCAATAAGAGCCTTCTGGAAAGCTTCTAAAGTGTTTTCACAAAGTTGCTATGCCCTGTGTTTGACAATGGAAAAGTTTTTCTACACTTTTCTTTATAGATTTAATGTCAACCTGAACATTCTGAGACTTCTGGCTCCCTGGAGGGTTTAAGGTACAGCAATTCAGCCTCTAGCACAGGCTCATTTGAATGAAGAGTTCTCTAAAGCCTTTGAATAAATGTGTGCTCAGGAATTGAGCTCATGATAAGTGAAATGAACCATGAATGCTAGCAGACACTCTCCAAAACATCATCTCAACAGGTTATAGGAAAGCAACCTTACTCAGAACTGGCCCCTTAACAATTGGCGCTATTCCAGATTCTTCAATGCTCTTAAATAGATTTCTACATTTGAGTCTGTGTTAGAGCAAGTACTTCTAGTTTGCTTGATTTTATTGTTGTCTTGTTTAAAAATATTTTAAAAGTTGCCATTTGTGTTTTTTTTTTTAAAAAAAAGCACCGAGAGATAATCACATTCTGAAAATGGTGGTTTCTCCTCATCAATTAAATCGTCTTGGTCCTTCAGTTTTAGTCTAGGGGTTGGAGGATAAAATTGAAATTACTAGCTGAAAATATCCTAAAGCTATACTAAAACTCAATTGGAGGTTTAATGATAGGTCTCGGAACTCTTCCATGGTTTCTCTGATTGCTCAGCTTGTCTAATATAATTAAAATTCTGTCATGACTCTATATGACTTACGGAAAAGTTATGAAGTTCACACAAAGAGTTTAAATCTTCTCTCTTTTTTGCTAAGTTTTAAAAGACTTCCAATTTTCTTCTAAGTGAGAAAAAAATAAGTCTTAAAAACCAAGCAATTCAAGGCAGGTACATTATTATTTTCTAACTGAGTTTGTTCAAGCGGGTGAAGAGCACGTAAGACGCTGAACATTTGTCTGAGACGGTAGCTCCAATTTTCATCAGCGAAGACCCAGTTTGTGTCAGAGGGTAAAACCTGCCTGATGAGAGCTGTTCACCAAGGCTATTAAACAACTTTCAATGTTCTTGCTCTCTCACATTTAGGACACTAAACTTCTACAGAGATAGATTGTTTGAAGTCTTCCTAATTATTTCCATTATCATCTAAGAAGGATCACTAAGACTCACCCTCTCCTGTAATTCTCCAAATTTTCTGTGAAAATTGCATGGCAATCTAAAAAGCCTTCCTCTGGCTTTATGACCTGATTATTATTTAGAGTATGTCTAGCAGTGAACTTGAAGATCATGCAAATGTGTTCTTTGGGAAAGTCATTGTGTAGCTGAACAATTTGTTATACAGGAAGTCAGCTCAAATTTATCATCAGTCATGAGACTTTTTTATCAATGCTTTTCTAAAGCTGGCATATTATTTACTATGTTCACTTTAGTTCTGGCAGAAAGCTTATCAGGAATGCTTTTGTTAAACAGTGCATGTCTATTATTATAAAATACATGGTCTTCTATTGCTAAATACCATTATAACTCCAATTTATGCAAATTTTCCTGGGGTTTTGTTATCCTGCATGCCAAACCTAAAATTGATAAAACTCTAGAAATGTGAGATGTATAGTTATGTGTTAAAGTTCAGAATAACAATAAAATTACAAGCTAATTTGAATGAGTACATAAATGTAAGAAGATGGAAGTGACTTATGTGTACTTCCCTGCAAAGTAAGTGTTATAGTGAGGACTACAATTGTATTTGCATTTCACAGCTCAAAATATAATGATATAAAATACCACTTTATACATATATAAACTATACCAGCTATAGACAGATATTCACTAATGTAATATTGACAGAGAAAATGCTTTATCATTTAGATACTAAAGATATATTCATTAACAAATCATAGTATATTCATGATAAGTTTATATGCAAGAATTTACAGAGAAGTATATTATTCCAATTCATGAAATAAGTAGAAGACAGGGGTTTTTTTCAGAGTGCACACTTTTCTAAGTCTATATTCTTACTGAGGAGGTTGGAGGTTGCTGGGTCATAACTGACAAGATGCAAAGTTCTGGGAGAGAAAAGGTATTTAGGTTCCAGGGAGCCGCCGGCTCAGGACAGCTGCAATGTGGACTTAAAGCTTTATAATTCTGAACAATGTGAAATGTGCACTTCACCTTGTTTTTGAGATGTACCACTGAAGGGGAGCATTTTTGATCACATTATTGTATGAAAGATTATCTAGGTAAACGATAATGGATACTATAGGGAAAAGGAAAATTTCGGTAAGAGAGACTTGATTAGTTGAAAATTGATCCCTAGCCTCAGTATGGTGATAGTCAAGGAGAAAAAAAAGGAAACAATATGGAATACAGTTGTGTCCCAACTTACTCTATTATGGGTATTCTCCAAGGAGTTTGTGTATGAAATGTTTACAAATATCCTGTGAATCTAGGGAGTCCTTTAGTAATACATATGTGTGTTGTTTGTAACAATATAATTAACTTTCAGCACACATTTTCTCCATATCATCCCAAACCTCTAGGTTGTTTAATGTACACATCACTTTATATTGTCTTCAAAATTTTCATTCAGTATTGTCCCCAATCAAACATACACAGCATACTCGCACAAAGTATCACTTTCTGATGAAACCTAAATAAAGTGTTAGTGTATTTTATGTTGTTGATGTTAGGATTTATACAGCAAAAGGAGAAGAAAACAGAGGCCAAAAATGTACAGTAAAGACAGATGTCTGAGTAAAAGCTTGCTTAAGGGAAATGTGTGTACAAAAGGGGGATATATCACAGACACAAGAGAGGGAAAAGAGGTGATTAAATAAAACTCTAAGCTAGTCCAAGGCTGGCTGTAGCTATGAGAAGGCAGTAGTTAAAATTGTATATGTGGACACACACACTTGTACACATATATATGATGAAAACTGATGACATGTTAAAATAGAAAGCAATATGACCCAGTGGAAATTTTATTCAGTTGGAAAAGAGAAAATGAGGCTCTGATGGCGGTGCTTCAGGCCAGACACATAATCTCTTTGGGTATCAATTTCCATAACCATTAAATGATAACACATACCTTACTATATATCTCATGTACAACCGTCTAAAATAAGATAATAGTTCTGAAAGCGGTTTTGAAAAATGTGCAAAGGATTATAAAATAAGTTCTAACATGGAATGAGCATATTTTAGGAGTCAGAGAGAAGTAAGAGGAACAAAATTCATGCCAAATAAAAGTTAAAAATAACCTATAGTGGAAAAAGCAAGCTTTTATAAAATAACATTTTTTCCTAAGTACTATATCCTAAACTAACAATATTTCAGCAGAGGTCAGGAATTAATAAATTTACATATTCTGAGTACTTAGTCAATAACTACCTTGATAATTCCTATGTATCCCTCAACACCTATATTCTTCTCATGTATTCTGTTTTACAAAATCAATGTTTTCATTATATGCATCTTTATTGCTACTGTGACTGTTCTATAGGTCTGTTAATAAAAATCTGGGGTCACATATTGATAATGCATTCCTGCAATTATGTTATCATTCCCACATAGTAACTCTAACATTTGAATATATAATATATATGACACTTAAAACATAAGATCATGGACTACCTAAGAGTGGATATAACATTCAAAGAGTAAAATATAAATAATATTTAATTGTTTATACAAAGGGAGATATCATGAAATCAGAAATCTTTATCGTATGGATATGCTAATATACAACAACAACATGTTTTTGTCATACACTAGGTGACCACTTTATTGTACTTTACGTTTGGTGAGTTTTTGTACAACAGCATAATACATGGAATAAAGTCATTACCAGTACATGGTTAAATAAGTGAAAAAGCTGTGTAAACGTTGTGATACCCTTTGCTTCCAAATGTTCCTTTAACAGGTTTTACAGTGAAGTGTTTTATTTCCTGTTCGTCCTCTTGCCAATATGCTAATCAGTAAACAATGATAGAAATTCAGGAAGACCTAGTGGCTGATACAGCTTGAGTGTAACACAGAATTTGGAAACTGTGCCCATGAGAACATAGTAGTTGCCTTACCTTACAGTACATGACAGCAATATTAATTTCCTCCCTCATCATGATGTCAGTCTTTAACAGAAATAAGAGAAATAAGAAGTTGAGACTTAGTGATTTTGGTCACCGTAAAGTATAGGAAGATGTTGCAGTCTGGAGTACGTCTCTACATTGGCATTGTAGCCTGGAGAACATCTCTAGTCTGGCTGGAACTCTTTGGTATATCATACCTGAGAATTCATTCAAGGTTCATTTAATTATTTAATTATACTTATTTATTTATATACTTGCTTTTGAGACAGGATCTTGCTATATTATTACTTTTTTTTTGACCTGGAACACATATTACAAATTTCACCTTCAGACACTGCTTCAGCTTCACACCCAGTGGAGCAGATCACTTCCTGTTGCCTTTGGGTCAAGCTGTAGGACGCTCAGCTTCTGCTCTAAAATCATGTCTGTCTGCATGCCACCATGTTGCACCATGATGATAATTGATCTGCTAAACTTCTGAAAATGTAAGCCACCCCATTGAAATGATTTTCATTTGTAAGAATTGCTGTGGTCATGGTATCTCTCCACAGCAATAGATACCATAACTAAGACAGAAGTTGGTACCAGGGATACCTGAAGATTCACTCAAGACCCTTCCCTTAGGTAGACTTGTTTATTTGTTTTCCTTATTCTTGGAAAAATCAAGGAGACAAAATTTCAGTGTTTTCTGGGATGCTACAGTGATGACTTAAATCTAACAACTATGAAATGTTTTACACACACACAGGTTGGAATTATGGTATATTAAATGAGGTACTTAATTAATATGAAAATGGAAAATTTACAGAAAAACTAATGCAATGTCATCAGGAGTCTGTGTGTGTTAAAATAGCAGTGCAGATGGACTGGAATGAGTAACTGAAAGGGGCTGAAGGGACAAACTAAGAGACTACTGGATCTATTCCCTGAGGCTGAGTCGCAAGGGAATGGAGTTAGGTCTGGGAGGAGGTGCTCAGCTGGTGGAGTACATCACCTACAAGATCACCCTGAAGAGAACAGAATGCGTGAAGGAAAGCAGTTCACAGAGACCTGCAATCCTAATATGGATAAAATTTAGAGGAATGAAATATACATGCATTATTTTATTTAGGATTTCAGTTTACAGCAGGTAAACTGGAAGAAATAATCTTCAAATAGTCAGACACCAAGGGCTGCAACAGTTCTCTGTGGGAGGCCTGTGCATATATTAGTCAAGAAGGTTTAACAACATTCTATAATGACATATCAGTTTATAAGTAATGAAATGTATCCATAATGTCTGGAAAAGATTAAAATGCATATTTGGTGCTATGAATACAAAAATGTACATTCTTCTTCCAACCAGTTACATATAAACTATCATGATTTTAATTGCTACAAGATATTTTTTTAAAAATCTAAGAAAGAAATTCTAAAAAATATGCAACCACTTATTACCTGTCATCTGGATTGGATGTGAATGAGAAATGAACAGAAAAATGTTTTTATCTCTAATGTTATTTTACAAAGCAGTGATTTAAAGGTTTTGGATTTTGTTTTCTAACCACCTCATGATGTTTTCATTATGAAACAAAATATTAATTTTTATTTTTATTTTTATCTTTCAATTTTTAACTTTTGTTCAACATTACAAGAATATGCACAGTACACATACAGCTAAAAGGTTTGCAACAAAATGAAAACATTTGTTGAATCTGGATAACTACCTCTAGAAAAAGTTCATTACCACAGTTTCCCCTGATTCCTAACTCAGACCCAGGCCCTCTCACGACTGCCTCCTTCAGAAAACACACCCATGTCATTTAAAGAAGTTGTCCAATAAAGAAAAAGTAGCCCTGGGTTAGAAGCCTGGGTTAAACGTGAGGGCTAGGGTGTGGATGATCATGATACTAACTTCAAAGACCAAGATTAATAATGCCCAATTCTCAGTTTCATTTACACAGTATTATATGTGCACATGCAAGTGTGTATGTTTGTGTGTGTGCACTGTCTTTGTGACATCCATTTACAGTGTTACATACAGCTGAAGATCATTGATATTTTAAGGCAATCTACGTACCACAGTATACCTCTGTTTTAGTTTAAAAGAGAATTGCTTGTATGTCCAGGTGATCACAAATATTGTCATGAATGTACATGCTGTAGGAATTCCTACCGCCAGTAGCCTTGAAGTTTCCCACCCACTTGGGCATGGCCTCTTATACTATATATGTGGATGTAAAGTACGCATCAAGCCTCTTTTCCAGCTGCATGATTTGGTTGCTGCTCCCTGTTCCAGCAGAGGATTATGATCTGCGAGTCTATCCCTAAATAAGTAACCCTTCATTATACTCAATTCTGAGCTAGTGTGGGATTTCTTTAAAGCATCCTTCTTCTTCTGGCTCCCACGTGGGTCCGGACTCCACACCTACTGGGTGGACTAGCTTAAAGGCCTAGGTCCACAGCCGGGAAAGACTCTCTCCCCCACCCGCTTGGCTTGCTTTTACTTAAGTGATTTTGTAGAATCCCCACAACAGCAGAGCTAACTGCGTGCGGCAACTTGGAAATTTCCCAAGTGCATGCATGCCTCCACTGCAGCATTCCCTGGCATGGTTCCCTGCCACATGAAGACTTGTAGAGCTTCCAGTTTGTGCTTCCTGCCCGTGAGTTCTGGGTTTCTTGCTCTGTGTATGTAATTGATTTAATTGCTCTTAATTTGTCAAGCAAAGCATATTTCTCAGTATTTAAACATAAACAGCATCAAGGTGGAAAACCTAAGTGGTTCAGGAGTGTTCATGGCACCAGGTTGCTCATCTAGTCACGACTCTTGCAACCATGACACTTGCTGGACAAATTACATCTGAAACATTTTATCAGATTTTATAACAAGTTGTTAATAAATCAGTAAATTTAAAAGTTATATAATGGCAGACAACATTTCCATAGAACTTTTTAGTAACATTTTGTTAATGTTACTATGGATTGTATTCTGCAAGGCTTATATGGTTATTGTGATAAATCCATGTATTGGATATTGGGGCTCAGTTTTTTCTTCATATTATATCCTTAAGAAAATGGTTTGATAACAGAGCCAAGAATGAGGCACTCTTAGAAATGATACAGTCTTTACAGACTAATTAAGAGCTAGCTGACAGGATTAATACCATGAAAAATCAAAAGCTACCTGAAAAAAATTAATACTATTGAAAAGGGTAACATTAATTTGACAGACAAAATTGAATCCATGTCAAAGGGTAATGAGAAATTAACTGAAAGAATTCATACCATTGAATTAGACAATCAAAATCTGTTAAAAAGTTGTAATAGGTTAGCAGATAGATTATCTCTCCAGGAAGGCAATCTGCATGCTATCCCAATAATGTCCAAGATTGAGATGTTATCTTTAAAGGGAAAACGTCAGACCTTGAAATCACATGTGCAGAATGAGGATTAGAGGCTAGGTGCCTCAATGAAATCACTAGAAATATATACAGGCCAGGAGATTCAGGCTTTACAAAAGACAGTATTAAAAAGATTTGAAATGATTGAGGAAATTATTGGAGTTGATGAGCAGGGAAAGAAGGTACAAGGACAAGATGCAACATCGCCAGTAGTTATCAGAGATGACTTACCCAGGGTTTCAGCTTCTTACCCTGTAATGTACTCTGACAAAGCATCAATTTCTAAAGGCCCAAAAGGATCCAAAGAAGGTAGATGTATACTTACAGAAATAAATGCTCTAAAAGAAATTAAGCAAGCTGTCATAATTTATGGCTCGCATTCCACATTTGTTAGGGAGATGATCAAGACATGGGCTTCTAGCATTAAAGCAACACCACATGACTAGCTTCACTTAGTTTCAGCAATCCTGGATTATGGGCCTCAACTGATGTTTAAATGTTGTTTCATTGGAGAGGATAAAATTTTAGAACAATAGTGAAAAGCAAAAAGATTTGAGACTTCCCAAGATCAAATTCTTGGTGAGGGCACTTAAGCTGATCCACAGACTCAAGCTCTTTACCATGAACGAATCTTGTCCCTATGCCACAAAGTAGCCTTAAATGCTTGGGACAGGATTCAAGAACTACAAAAAACAAACTCAATCATATACCATGATAAAACAGGGTCAGAGAGAATCCTTTAGTGAATTTTTAAGATTACCTAATGCAGTACAGATTGGAGTAACAGATCCAGATGGTAGACAAGTACTTACTGAATCTCTGGCTTTCAAAAATGCCAACTTAAAATGCAAAAAGGATACTTGGGATTTTAAAGGTTAGATCAGCACCAATGAATGAATGGATCCTGCATACAATGAACATTGAGACGTTTGACTATAATGCTGAATCTTGGATAGGAGAAGCAATTTTCAAAATAAGGAGGAGACATCAAAATGTCAAATGTTTTAATTGTGGTAGAATAGGAAATCTGAGAAAGGATTGTAGAAAAAGAATTCCTAGGAATAATGTCTACTCTGGGAATGGCAAGAATAGAAGGACTCAGCCTTCAGCTATATGTAGAAGGTGCAGCAAAGGCCTACATTGGACCAGTGAATGCAGATCAACAAAAGACAAAGTAACCCAATACTATCAGGAAACTTCTTGGGAGGCCTCTTGTAGGCCCCCAAGTCAAAAGTGGTCCAGTCATTCCCAGTCACTGTAGAGGACATGTCTCAACAGTAAAATTAAAAAATCCAGAGACTTTTGAAAAAGCCTCACTGTTCTGGATGAGTACATAAACATGGAGGATAAATGAAAAATTTCTATAGGAAATATGAAACATATATTCTGGCAGACTTCTATAAATAATGAAAGACAAAGCTAAGAGTGCATATAAATAGCATTGTAATGTGGGTTTTATTGATTCAGGTGTGGACATGATTATCATTAGTCCAGCATCTTGGCAACCAAATTGCCCTCATTGAGAGGCAGATGTTCAATTACTAAAGAATTGGAATCCTATCTCAAGTGAAACAAAGCACAAGATAGGTTGACTGCATAGGACCAGAAGGACAAAGAGAGAAGCTGAGGCCATATGTGGTTAATATTGCAGTGAATTTATGGGGTCCTGACCTGCTGCAGCAATGGAATACCCAGATTGACATTCCTGCAGTCCCAGAAACTCATAATTCTTGGAAGGATGTTATAAGGTACTATACACAAAGGTCACCAGCCATTCATGCTGTACAAAAACATAAAGCAACTAGCAAACTTTAAGAGGTGCCAAGAGCCCTACCTTTAAAATGGTTAACTGAGAAACCAATTTGGGTTAAACAGTGGCTGTTAACAGAAGACAAACTGCTTTAAAACAGCTGGTACAGGAGCAACTAGATGCTCACCAATTTGAAGAATCAAGCAGCCCTTGGAATTCTCCTGTATTTGTTGTTAAAAAGAAATATGGTAAATGGAGAATGGTGACAGATCTAAGAGCTGTCAATAAAGTAATTCAATCTATGGTTCTCTACAATCTGAAATTCTTCTGCCTTCCCTATTAACAAAAGGTAATTATAGTTATTGATTTGAAATATTGTTTCTTTACAATGCCTTTACAAGAAAAGGACAGAGAAAAATTTACCTTCACGGTGCCTATTTATAATAATTCGCAATCTGCTAGGATATACCAGTGGACTATCTTTCCACAGGGAATGCTCAATAGCCACACCCTAAGTCAATACTTTGTAAGTCAGCTATTGGAAATAATGTGTAAAAAATTTCCTCAATCTATAACTTACCATTACATGGATGACATTTTGCTATCTGATTCAAACATAGATACTTTAGAAAGAACGTTTGAAGAAGTAAAGAAAGTTTTGCCAAAATGGACATCACAAATTGCTCCTGAAAAAGAAATACAGAGAGGAGATTCTGTGAATTGCCTGGGTTATAGAATAGGTTTACAGAAAATTAGAACACAAAAGATGCAAATTAGGAGAGACCAGTATCTGACTCTTAATGGCTTTCAAAGATTGTTAGGAGACATTTTTCAGCCAACAACCAGCTTTTGGGATAATGCCTGATCTAATAGTCATTTAAACAAAACCTTAGATGGTGATAAAGACTGGAATAGTCCCAGAGAATTAACAGCTTAAGCAGAAAAGGAATTGACAATTGTTGGGGAGAAATTACAGAAGGCACATGTAGATTGGGTGAATCCAAATCTTAATTGTATTTTAGTTATATTGCTTTCCAGAATTTCTCCTACAGTAATTTTAATGAAGAGGGACAATATTATCTTAGAATGGATCCTTTACCACATGAACCAAGTAAAAAATTTAAAACTTATGTGGAAAAACTTTCTTAATTAATTATAAAAGGTAAATTGAGACTTTGTCAAATAGCAGGTATAGACCCAGCAGAGATTATAGTACCTTTTACTACTGATGAAATACAAATGTTATGGAAAGACAGTGAACCATGGCAAAGAGCTTGTCCTAAGTTTTTGGGAGAAATTAATAGAAATTATTCCAAAAGCAATAGACTTATCCTTATATAGAGAACTTCTTGGATTCCTCCCCGAATTGTCCATGATGCTCCAATAACTGGAGCCCATACATTTTATACTGATGCAAATAAATCAGGCAAGGCAGATTACAAATCAGAAGATTTAAGTAAAATGGAACAGAGCCCTTATATTTCTGTCTAAAAGACAGAATTATATGCTATTCTCATGGTGCTAAGGGATTTTAAAGAACCTCTTAATATAGTTCCTGATTGACAATATGCAGTAAGAGTTGTTTTGCATATTGAAACCACTGAATTTCTACCAGATGACACAAAATTGACTTCATTATTGATACAGGTTCAAGATATAATCAGGAATAGGTTTTGTCCCATATACATAACACTCATCTTATCCTGCATGGGTCTACCAGGTCCTCTAGCACAAGGTAATGCAGAAATTGATTGATTACTGATTGGAAGTATGCTGAAGGGCTCAGAATTCTATAAGAGCCATCATGTCAATAGCGAAGGTTTAAAGAAAGAGTTTTCTATTACATGGCAACAAGCTAAGGAGATCATAAAGAGATGTCCTACTTGCTTTTCCTATAAACAAACACTCTACCTGCAGAGATTAACCCAAAGGGTACTCAAAGGAATGAAATCTGGCAGATGGATGTGTTCCACTTTACAGAATGTGGAAAATTAAAATGGGAGAGGCAGGGAGGGGAGCTCAAATGTAGAGCTTAATAAAAATCAACATAAAAAGATAAAAGAATCATAGATCAATAGTCATCTATGTTTGTCATACTTAGACTAATCAGGTTTTTTTAGACACATAGAAATTGTATTCTGCATAGATAGGTAGTCTCCAACCACCTCAAAGAGCTGTAGAATATGGCACTTAAGTAATTTAGGATTCTGTTGAAATGAGACACAATTGCTCCTGGAAGCACTGATCTATTCCCGAGGGAATGTGAGCACTGAAGACACTCCAGTTGGAACTTGTTTTCTTCTTGTCAAAACTAGTCTTTGGGCAAGGAACTGCCCATGCATTGACCTCTGATAAAATGCCTGATGTCTGAACAGGACAAGCAGGATACAAAAATAAAAGACTGTCAAATATTGCCAATACAGGGTAAGACGGTTTTGAAAAACTTCCTGCCTCTGAAATTGGTCTGTCAGTTACTCTAGGCCTTAGCCAGAATTGGTTGCTTCAACATTGCAAATGAGACTTGGGTGATTGCCCAGGTAGGTAGCCAGTTGTCTCAGTGAATTTGTTGCACATTTTGGAAGTTGCTTGATTGAACTTCCTGCTTACTCAAGCACTATTATTTCCCTTCTCAGGTCTTTGATTGGGTTGAAAACTAGATAGTTGTAGTTACTTTCTTCTCATGAGTTGGCCAAGTTATTTATAACAAGACTTAAACTCATAGGATAATTATTGAAACATTTATCACTTTTCTTGCTTGATATTGTTAATGCTGGTTGTAATTCTAATTTTTATACCTGATATTTGTTCTTATTGAATATAACTTTGTATTAGGCTTAGAACTTTCTTATTTCAACAAAAGGGGGAGGTGCTGTAGGAATTCCTACCACCAGTAGCCTCTAAGTTATCCACCCACTTGGACGTGGCTTCTTATACTATATATGCCGATGTAAAGTATGCATCTGGCCTCTTTTCCAGATGCAGTATTCGGTTGCTGTCCCCTGTCCCATCAGATGATTGCGATCTGTGAGTCTACACCTAAATAACTAACCCTCTACTAGTCTTAATTCTTACTACTGTGGGATTCTTTGGAGTGTCCTTTTTCATGCACATGTTGTTTTGATATACACATATCATTATTTTTATCATATATTTTTGTGTCATCTTAAATTTCATTGTTTTTTTCCACTGTAGAAACTGTAAAGACTTGTACCAGTTAAACCAGCAACCATACAAGAAAATTATGACTTAATGTTCATGATCTTTACCCCACAATAGCCAGTTACTGAGTGGTGTATAATGACATCTTTTCAAAGAGGTTGAACATTTCTCTCATCTTTATTGTACATATGCTTGTCTTTTAATCATTTTATATTATATTTATTATAAAAACAAACTAGTTATCATGTTTATTAGAAAATTACAGAAAGAGCTCATAACCCCCCAAAATTCATTATTTAAATGAAAACTTTGTAAAAAGACAAGCATTATTAAAAAATGAGAAGTGTTTATTAATTAAAGCCAACTGATCACTCTATATGTAAGTCTGATCTCGAGTTTATGTTTAAACCTCAGTGCAGATAAGAGCACAACTTTGCTCTTGGAATGTTGTTTACAAATTACAGTAAGCCACATGCTCTTAAGATCTGTACTAATATTAATAGTCATGACAAGGAAGAAGGATGTCTTGACATATATGACAATGAACAGTCCACCATAGAAGTTTTGAGCCCAGATAATATTTGATGCATGGCTTTCTCCATAAGAATGAAGGAGAGAAAAGATTAACGTTTTCCTGGAGGTTACAGTGATATTTGTGGGAGAGCAAAGATGGAGAGGCACCTTAGAAACTGTGAAATGTTGTACAAATATCAGCCTTCAAGCCTTGGGGATATTTATTGATCTTATCTGGCAGTAACAGTTATGAATGTTAGATAATGTGATATTAATTTATTATATTCTCAAAAGGTTAATATTGCAGGAGCTCATCAACTGTTTTATCCTGAACAGAGGAAATGAGTAAGCTTTTTTAAGTTATATTTACTTTTATTTTAAGATTTAAAATTCTCCTTTTGTTTCTCAGAATGAACAGCGAGACTGATGATGCAAAGTAAATCGGGAACTTCAAATTAAAAATACTGACATCATAAAGTTGTTGAATAGATTACTTGTGATAATATTTGTGAGTTCCTAACACATAAGCAATCTATAGTTCTGGAAGGCAGAAATATTTATATTGGTACATTGTTTCATTGCCTATTATGAAATTAATAGTACTCTTGAATTCGAGGTACCATTTTATTAAGAGAAAATGAGAGTATCAGGTTTCTGTCTCCGTTTGGCTACATCTGCTGAGTGCTCCATGCCGCTTCACTTTGTAGAAGAAAGTGATAAAGTGTGAGGCACGCAAGCACATTTGGGAGAGCAGGAACTATGGAATACTTCATAACAAATCATTGTGTTTTAATTACTTGGCTTCCAAGAATGAGAATTCACTCATGGAAGCAAGGTAGAAACCCAAGGATGTCAGTGCTCACCTACCACCCTAATAAATGTGACAATGAAGGATGAAGGTCCCAATAAGCGGATTTGGGGTAAATACCATTGCCCTGGTTGTTATTTTTGTGGCATAATTTTGAGAAACAACAATGAGGCCATAATATTGGGGTGACAAGTGGTTCTAGGGATCACCTCTAACAGTGGTTCTCAACCATCCTAATGCTGTGACCCTTAATACAGTTCCTCATGCTGTGGTGACTCCAGTCGTGAAATTATTTTTTGTGTCTATTCAATAACTGTAATTTTGATACTGTAATAAATAATAATGTAAATATTTTTGAAGGCAGAGTTTTCTCAAAGGGGCCCCAACCCACAGGATGAGAAGTGCCTGACCATGAGTTTAGAATTGATGATCAGGCATTAAATAAAACTAATTCAGAATAATTGAAAAATTGAAGAGCAACCCATCTTAAATTCATAAATCTGTAGTTTCACTCATCAACAGCTATTACATGAGTCTTTCCATGTCTGCTAGGTCAAGTTCATGCTTCTGATGAAGCATCTTATTAAAGAAAAAACAATAATGGCTAACCTTTTCCCACTTCTAGTGGGAGTCCCCTTCATAGAACTTCAACATGGAAGCAGGTGCTCCTCTTTTTTTCCCCAGAGAGCTTGGCTTGCATCCAAGATATATAGTAATCAGGCATCACTAAAATTTAAAACAAAGAATATGCCAATAATATTTTTGACCAAAATTTGGAAGAACTTTACTTGCTAAAACATTTTCTCAAGATTATTTTAAATGTTGTATCAGTAAGCAGTCTTTATAAGATTCTTGGTCTTGAATATTTGCTAAAGCTCTACAGATTTCTGGCAGATGTCACCTAAAGACTCAACACATCACAGATGAAAGATATATGTTTCAAAAATACTTAACTGATATCTTGGTGACATGAAATAGTGTGTGATTGAATAATAAGGAGACATTTATGCATATTTGTAAATATTTTCTATATATGTGTATACACATTTGTTTGCATATGTACATATGCTTTTAAAATAAGATATGGATTGTATATAGATTAAATATAAAGTTATTGTTAGTTTAACATATATTCAATATTAGTTTCTGAGAGGTATTCTTTTAAGATTTTATTATTTTCTGAAAAATTTCCACTTTGAAAAGAATATTGCCCTTTAAAACCATATATTGTATAATTAATTTAGAAAACGAATGCTAGGCAAAATTTGAAAGAGTATAGTAGACTTCAAAACATCTTTCAGCACCCAATTCTTGAAAGATGTTATAAACCATTTATTTTAAATCTAAGAGCATATAATGTGGATATCTTAAACTTATGAAAGAGCAAAAAGTTATTTTTTTAGGGAGGTGAGAACTTTGAATATTTTAAATCAATAGACGTTTATGTAGAAAAGTAAATTTGTACATATCAATCTATGTGTATGATATACCTGAAATAAATCCCAATAGCCTCAGTAATTTTTAGGAATTTTTTGATATTTTATCTCACACTGGCTCATGCATGTGTCATTTTAGGCTACAACATAGAATTCCAAGTTCTCATACCCACCAATTCCCCTTCCCTTGCTGTCATGACAGAGATTAGGAAGCCTGGTGAAGGTATTTTGTGGCTTCGCTTGTCACCTACACCTGCCCAGGATGTGCTTTAGTGACTTCACATGGACCAAAGTCAACCTGGTGAAGAGAGACACTTTTCCTTCCCTTCCTGTTGTCCTACTGCTGCCTCCATTAGTTCGCTGCTTTGCTCTTGTCTCATACAAAATGAAAGATCTTCATCTCTCTTTTTTATACAGTTAGTTACTTTAAAGGAATCAAATTCTAAAGATCAGAGATGCGTAAATGCTGATGTGGGAAATTTTATAGTGCTTATATTTTTATTGTTGCATATAGAGGTAAGACAATGAAAACAAAAGTATAATGAATAAACTATTATAAGAAAAAGAAAGAACTGAGGAGTAAATGAAAATACCTCTCTTCTCAGCTGACAGTACACGTCTGTAATGTCAGCCCTTGGAAAATGGAGGCAGAAGGGTTGCAAGTTCCTGAGCTACGCAGTGGGACTCTGCCTCAAAACCTGCACTGTTTATCAATGATAATGATAATTATTCTGTACTTTTTTATCTGATGTAAGGAAAGGAGATAAATGAGTAGGCTGAGGAGGAAGTAATAACATCCCCAAATCCATACAAATGCCATTGAAGGACTAAATGTTTTTAGTACAATGAAACTGAACTTTGGCTATGGATGACACAGGAGAGTACTGGCCTAACCTCACTCTATCTCAGATTCATTCAAGATTGTGAAGTACAGAAGGCTCCTACTTCTTCACCTCCTGGCTTTTGTTAGCACAGATCATTTAAATATTACCCAAAGTCCCCTGGCCATATGGGAACTCTCTCTTTTGAGCTGCCAAGCAGTCACACGAGGAAGGTACTCTGTAGGTTCAGTGTGCTTTCTGTTACTAAATTTTCATCATAGGAATTAAATACCTGAGCTAATAAGTTTAAATGGAGGAGTGACCTGTTTTGACTTACATTTTCAGAGGTTCGGTGCCATAGTTGAGTGGCCTTTTTTTTTGGGGGGGNGGAACTTTTAGTAAGGCGGTAGGCATATCAGGGCAGTGAGTGCATACTGGAGCCCAAACCACTCTCTTCATGCCACTGGGAGTCAGAAATCGCCTAAATATCACCTTCCTGTATGTACCCCAAAGACCCAATTTCCTTTCATTACATCTCACTTGCAAAGGCTTCAATCAATCTAATAGTGCTTCAGGCCAGGAAATATTTCAAGCACGGGAGTTTGAAGGACAGCCAAGACCAAACCATTAGCAGTGCCACATAGTAGGCACTCCAGAATACATAAGCACTCAGTAGATATGAAATAAAGAAAAACAAACCGGAAATAACTAAGCATTGACCAAATCAGTAGTGGTTTTCCAAAGGAGTCTTCTCTTTTAGTCAATATTTCTACAGAAGATTCTCTTATGACACCTTTCTAAACTACTCCAAGTTTTAAATAAAGACAAAACTAGCTACCATTGAAGGCTCGATATATTCATTACTTCCCTTAAAATTTCATACTCCTTATTCAGTCTCTCTGATATATTAAGGAGGCGATGTTGTTATCTATATTTCACAAATGGGGAAACAAAACTACATTAATAGTACTTCTGAGAAGAATACACCTTTAAGAATATGAATATATATA
>LOEQ01004518.1:30185-41638 GCA_001685075.1 Bramus lutescens
TCCGGCCGGCCCAAGATGGACGTGGGTTAGAATCTTCCTGGTAAGCCACCACTTGTGGTGGTACACAGATTATTAAAAATGGGTTAATTAATATGTGAGAGTTAGCGAAGAAGAGGCTAGAAGTAATGGGCCAGGCAGTGCTTAAACGAATACAATTTGCGTGTTGTTATTTCGGGGTATAAGCTAGCCGTGGGATGAAAAGCAGACCCGTGCTCCCCATTTCACTACAGACTGTGAAACCAGTTGCTCCTGTCTGCAATTTCTCTCATGAATCACTTCGTCTCTTTTCTAATAAGAGCTGTGGGTGCATTCTCACTGCTTGTGTGTTTATCTCATGTATATATTTCATCTGTTGGGCGCACACAGAGCTGTGGATGATCTAGAGGAGGATTGTTATATAATATTGATGAACAGAAATAATACAAGGTTCTTTTTCATGACTCAGACTGACTTAGGAGAATTCTCAGCTACAAAGACAGTCTTTTGTACATTTATTTAAGACCTCAGCAGTTTCAAAGCAGGTTGGTTACCCCCAAAGACATACACACAAGGTGTTTTCCCCATGTTGTTTACTGATACAAAGCCAGAGTTCAAAGCAACGTTGGTTTACACATACTCCTTACTTCTCAAGGTCCAGCTAACTAATTGCTATTGTTAAGTCTTGATTTCCAATATCATTTTCTGCCTGGGTACCCTCACCAGCTTGGAACTATGTGCGTGGGTCATTGTGACATTCTTAGCCCGAGAGAAACTACATGACTTAATTTATGTTTTGAGTTTGGGTAGAACCCTGTAAAACAACCTATAATTGGCTGTGAGAGGAGAGACAGTGGAGAGGAGGAGGCAGCAAGGCAGAGAGCAAGAGGGCAGAGATGTGGGGAAGTAGAAAGCAAAGGACAAGAGGCAACAGAACAGAGAGGCAGAGCAGAGAAAGAAGAGTCAGAGGCAGCAGAGAGGAGCGGCGATGTTGAAGGAAGGCTGCTGTGGGGGAGAAAAATGCAAGAGATGAAGAGGAAGAAGCGTGAGAGAATGAGTGAGTGAGAGTGAGTGAGTAAAGAACGAATGATTGATATAGAAGAAGTATGCGTGTGTAAATGAGTGTGAGAAAGAGCTATGTAAAAGGGCTGCTGCTGCACAGCAGCTGTGCCTGGGAATTGTGTAAAGTGCTGTAGGGTGAGAAGGGGTAACTGAGATGTAGAGCTTTGTCTGTGTGCCGATTTCTAACTGTGTGGGGGCGAGGAAAATGAAGCTGTGTAGGAAAAAGATGTAGAGAAGAAAGGTATGTATAAGAAAGATTGTACTTCTGTGGAAAGAGATGTTGAAACTGAGTATTGAAATATAGAAGCAGGCAGTAGAGAAATGTTTGCATGTCAAGAGAGACTGTCAAGAAAGAAGGACTATTTATGACAAAGTGAGGAGAAGGGCACCGTCGGGAAAGTGTGCGCTTGCTCCTTTTTCCTTAGGTTACCCCTCAGATAGAAAAGTCTAGCCCCCGCTTCATTCATGGATTTTCTTTGCATGCCGTGGTACTGACTTCTGGGGCCTGGCCCCTCAAACAGTCAGCAATACCTACCCACTTGGAAAGAAAGTTGGACAAGAGTTAAATGGCTTGAGGACTTTTTGTTTATAATGTCTTTGTGGAGTTGACCCATATTCCCGAGAATCCTCAAGATAACTGTGTTTCCTGTGATCAAGGCTATTAAAATCTCAATAAAATATTTTACTCAAAGGCAACCAGATTGCACCAAATAAGACCATGTGGCCAAAATGCACTTGAAAGTATATTTTTAAATACTGTATTTTTATTTTTTTTGAAACAATAATGTAATTAGATCATTTAGTGATCATTTGGTGATCACTAAGTATATGCTGAATTGAACAAAATTAGTTCTTTTTCTCACTGTTGTGAGCAAATGTTTAACAAGAAGCAACTTTAGGGGGAAAGGTTTATTTTGGGTTGTTGTTCAGTGGCTAGAGTCCATCATAGAGGGGACGGCACGGTTGCAGAAGTGCCTCACAGCTGTGGAAGCTGGAATTTGCTCACATCTGTACTGATCAGGAAGCAGAGAAGCTATTGCTGGTGCTTAGCAGGCTGTCTTCCTTTTTCCATGCTTCTTCAGTTCCAGGAGCCCAGTCTATGGATGTTTCCACTGACATTCAGGACATCTCATAAATCGTCGTCCAAAACCCTGTCAGACACACCGAAAGGTGTGCTGGCTATAAGCAGTTCTTAATCTAATCAAGTTGGCAATAGGGATCGGCTCTCCCAGGAGTGAAGGGTCTTGGTTCTCCACCTCACAAAGATAGAGGCAGTCCTTTGACCCCCACCTCAGTGACAAATATTCCTCCCTCCTCTCCCTTGTTTCCTTACTCTTCTCCGTCATCCTCTAGCTCCTGTCTTTGTCCTTTATTACTGCCCTCTGTTCCTCTGGAGCAAATCAGCCTTTGTGCTGAGTACTTGGTCTTGGTGTGTGTCTTGAGCTGATACCGGTCCGTTTACACACATGACAATTACAGTCCTTGTTTGTCACTCATCATGTGGCATTTATTACATCCCATTCCATATTCTCCCTTCATTCGTAAGCACCTCAGCAGGTCTCATTCATTCTTTTCCTAGTTCTTTACCTAAAGAGGTGATTAACATGTTCATTCCTAAAGGGTCTGGTCTGATTCACCCTGCCAGGATTGGGTTGTATTTCCCATTGACTTTAATCCTAGGATGTAGTAATTCCTAGAGATATGAGATCTGAAGGCTCTCCTGTATTTCAGATGATCTTTGTAGTAGTCCAGATTCCCTCTGGTTATTCAGATCTATCAACCCTACTCTCACTGAAACTCTGCTTAACCACAAATGGCCAGGGGCAGGTCCTACCTTCTACTTAACTGGAATGTTCATCGTACCCCCTGGCAGAAGCACATTCCTCCAGGAACCAAGATCTCTAGTCCTGCAGAACATAAGGTTGTAGAAACAAGAATTTTGCTAGTGGACCATGAGGGAGAATGATGAGAATAGTACCATTCCCACTTTCACTCCCTTGATTCCTGGACTCAAGAATATTGACTGTGGTAGAAAACTGTAATACACTGGATGCTGATTCAGAGCAAACACAACCTTCTGGAGAATCTTGTCTCAATTCTGAAAGCTGTTGCTGCTTAGTTCTTGCTATAACTGAATCATTAAAAAGTCATTCTATTGTTCTATAAAGTCACCTGCTGTAGGACGGTGGAGGCTATAGTAACATGAGTGAATCCTGTGAGCACGAGCCTACTGCTACAATTCCGATGTGAAGCAAGTTCCTTGGTTATATGTTATCCTTTTGAGGCATTCTGTAAGTCCATGGGTGGTAGTGTTGGCAGAAGCATTACACACACAAAAGGCAATTCCATACCCGGAATAAATGTGTATCCCCAAATGGACAAAGCACTTCCCTTTCCATGATTGAAGTAGTTTATGTAGCCAATATGTAATCATGCCTTGGATGATCACCCTTGGGGTGGTAGCATATCACAGGCTCTGCACTGGTTTCTGCTGCTGGCTAATTTGACTGGCAGCAGCCAGAGTAGCTAGGTTAGCAGTAGTGAGTGGAAATTAATGATGTTGGAGCCATGTGTAACCTCCATCTCTACCACTATGACCACTTTGTTCATGGACCCATAGGGCAATAACAGGCATGGCCAGAGGAAGACATTGATTTTTATCCACAGAATGGATTGTCCTTTTATATTTGACCATTGATGTCCTCTTGTATTAGGGACATCTTTTATTTTGTATTTATATCAGATGCAAGTGCCTTCACATCATTTCTTAATTTGTAGAGATCTGTCCAAATACCTCTTCCCCAAGTGTCTTTCTTATAAGTTGTCAGAAATATGCTTTTCAAATCCCTTACCATCCAGTCAAATTGTTTATTACAGCCTTAGAATCAATAGGCAATCATACAGATAGCCATTTTTCAAGAAAAATGTACAGTGTATGATGTAAAAATTCTATTCTGTCCACAGTAAAGATTTTCTTTCATTGCTGTCCTTCAGGGGTTCTCCAGAAAGGCACTGTAATGCTGCAGCTATTCACTTCCAGGTGGTGCATGAGAGGTCTTCAGAACCCTCTGAAGATCAAACCTCCATCAGCCAATCACTGGACTTACACTTTGAGGCTGTAGGTACAGCCTTGGGAATAGAAGGCATTTTAGCTGGGGTAGGACTTATAGCAACTGAGGGCACTTCTTGTGATTTATTTGTGCCTTTGGGACCTGCTGGGGTCAGTCATGTCTATACCATTTGTAACTGATGAGAAATCACTATTGTGAATGTCCAGCTTTATGGCTTAGTTAGTCAGATTAAACCCATCTGAAGAGAGCAGCTCAGCTCACATGGGAACCCGTCAAGCATTCAGTTTTCACAGATGCCAAGTAGCAGGCCAAGAGCTATCTCTAAAAGGCAGGGCAGTTATCTGTGTATGATGGAAAGACCTTGCTACACATGCCAAAGACCTCTGTGGTGATTAACCTGTGTGATACCCACAAAGACACCACACACCATTCCCATCTGCTGTTGACACTTCATATACCACTGGATATTTCTGGATCATATCACTCAGAGTTAGAGCAGTCTGATTTGCAGCCCGATCTGATTGCTGGGCCTTCTCGTGCTATGTACCCATTCAAAACTACCTTTGCGAGTGACTTGGTATGTGTACCACAATAACACAGTGAGGTCTATGCCTCTTCCAAAATCCATGTAAGCCCACTAAATATTGTGCTTCTTTCCTGGTGGTAGGAAGGCTATGCACAAGAGCTATCCTTCATTTTAGAAAGAATATCTTTGCATGACCGACACCATTAGATTTCTAGAAATTATGAGGGGGAAAATCTTTGAAAATTGTGGTTAGATATTTTTCTCCCATCTTCTAGTGCATACATTTTTTTAACTAACAACTTCAAAGTTGTTCCTATCTCTGGATCACTTGGTTGATTCTATATAATGCCATCAGTGTAATTGACCAGTGTGATACTATATGGGAGAGGCAGGTGATCAAGATGTCTGTAAACTAAATTGGACACAGGACTGGGGGATTGATATAGGCTTGAGGTAGAATGGTTAATGTGAATTGATGGCTTTGCCAGATAGAAGAAAATTGCTTCTGATGCACCTAATGCAAATATATGGGGGAAATCATTGGAAAGACCAATAGCTGCATATTAGACAGCAGAAGAGGTCCTAACCTGCTCAGGGAAGGAAACCCACATTCAGTGCAGCTGCAACTGGAATCACTACTCCATAATCCATCCATATTCCCTAACGGCCAAATAGGACAGTTAAAGGGAAATGTGAGAGCTGCTACTTCTATACCTTTCAAGTCCTTGATGGCGGCATTAATCTCTGTAGTCCCTCCGGGCTGGTGTCCCCCCACACCCATGTGTGTGTGTGTGTGTGTGTGTGTGTGTGATTTGACTGACTTAAAAGATAGAGGCTGGATAGAACAGTAGTGGCCATGTGCATGCTGCTTAGGCTGTGAAGTGTATAGCTTCTCAGTCCATGAAAATGAATGTCTCAGCACTCCTGATTTGGAGCTGAAGGCCTGTAAGATTCCTTGAGTATTGTCACTATCCAGTTCATATTGGAAAGCTGAAGAAGCTGGAGTCTGATGTCAGCTGATGATGATGACAGCAGCAGTGATGCATGCACTTGCAGTTACGTGTGCACTTGCAGTGATGTATGCGTTTGCAGTGATGCATGCATTTTGCAGTGATGCATGCACTTCCAGTGATGACAGTGATGCGTGCACTTGCAGTAACATGTGTACTTGCAGTGATGTGTGCACTTGCAATGATGCATGCATTTTTAGTGATTAATGAACTTGCAGTGATGTATGCACTTGCAGCAATGTATGCACTTACGATGATGTGTGCATTTGCACAGGAAGGAGTGTCTTGAAATCTGATCTATCATTGAGAGGTGCTATCAGTCCTAGTGAAACTCTTTATCCCACAGTAAAACACGTCTGGAAATGCCCTAGCATTGATGGATAGCGATGGGTCTCCTAGCTGTTTCCAGATCCCATCAAGCTGAACATTAAGATTTGCCATCACATTCTCTTTCCACCAGAGAACAAATGCTCCAACTTGGAGGTGGGAGAAGCAATTATAGATTCCTACTAGGTGAAGCTTTCTTCCCCTAAAGCCGATCAAGTGGGCTTTTTCCTGTCGATTTCTACTTGTCTTTCTTTTTTTTTCTTTCTCTGTATTGATTGACAAATAAAAACTAAACATGTTTTAAGGTGTAAAATGTAGTGCATTGATGTATATGGTACAAAATGTAGTGCATTGATATATGTGTTGTAAAATAGAGGCATTGATCTATATACACATTGGGGAATGATTGCCACAATCAATAACTATTTTTTTAATGATGAGAACATATATGATCTGCTCTTTTAGCAGGTTTCAAATGTATAATACATACTGTACATTGGCTCTCTGTGTATTATTAATAATATATGATGGAATCTTTGTACTTTTTGACTAACATCTCATCCCCCATTTGCCAACTTTTTGTAACCACAATTTCATTTTGCTTTAATGAATTTGACTTTTTAAGAGCCCACAAGTGAATGATATCAAACAATACTTACGTGTCTGTGCCTAATTTCACTTGGCATGTCTTGCAGGTTCACCAGTGCTATTGCAAATGGCAAGATTTCATTCTTTTCTTTTAAAGGTGAGTCTTACTTTATTATATATGTCATTTCCTGTACCCATTCAACAACTGACTCTTCCCTTTGGCTGCTTCCGTGTTGGCTATTAAAAACAATGCTGTAATAAATGAGTGCAGGTGTTTTTTTGACATTTTTGTTTTATTTTATTTGACTATCTACTCAAATGTTTTCTGTGTCATAAGGTAGATTTATATTTTGTCTTGCGAAAGCTCCACATTGAGTTTCATGATAGTTTCTTGCTGGCTAGCTAGTTTTATGTCAATGTGACACAAGCTAGACTCATTTTGGCAGAAGGAATCTCAAATGAGAAAATGACCCCACTAGACTGGCCTATGGACAAAACTGTGGCACATTTCTTATTGATTGGTTTGAGAGGATCTAGCTTATTGTGGGGGCTATCACCTGTGGGCTGATGATCCTAGGTGCTATGGGAAAGCAGGCTGAGAAAGCCATAAGCAAGACATGAGAGAGCAAGCCAATAAACAACAGCATTCCTCTAGGACAGTGGTTCTCAACCTTCCTAATGCTGTGACATTAATACATTTAATACAGTTCTCATGCTGTGGTGACCCCAACCACAAACCTATTTAATTGCTATTTCATATCTGTAATATTGCGACTGTTATGAATCATACCATAAATATCTGATATGTAGGATATTTGATATGTTATCTCTGTGAGGGATCACAACCCACAGGTTGAGAACCACTGCTTTAAGGCCTCTACCTCAATTTACTGCCTCCAGGTTCTACTTTGAGTTCCTCTCTGGGCTTCCCTCAATGATGGAGTGTGACTTGAGAGTTATAATATGAAATAAACCCCTTCTTCCCCAAGTTGATTCCAGACATATTTTATCACAGCAATTGAAACATTAACTAAGACAGTCACTTGTCATACTGTCTTCTTGGAGCTGCTCCAGACATCACAGTGCAATATGGTCTAAACTAACCCTCAAAGGAACTTGTTGTCTTTTAATGTTTTTACAATTTCAGACATGACATTATATTTAAGTTTTGTTTTTCTTTTATGGACTTTGTTTGAATATGATGGAAGACAAGGGCTCAGTTTCATTCTTTATCATGAGAATTGAACATTGTAAGGCCATTTATTGAAGACAAATCCTCTCTCCACTGGGTATTTTTGATTTTCTTTTCTGAGCATCAGTTGGCAATAATGGAAACATTTAATTCTTGACCATCTGTAACGCTGCCGTGGTCTGTGTTTGTTTCTATGCCAGCACTATCTGTTTGATTACTGTCCTACAGCATATTTCAAAGTAAAACACTGTGATGACCAGACTACATCCTTTTATTCAAGATCCTTCTATTTGGGATTTTCGTGTGTTTCCTTGCAAACTTTGGGATTCCTTTTCTATTCCTCGGTAAGATGTTAATGGACTTTTTTGATAGAAATTTCATGGACTAACCCTCGTGGGGATTTGAGGATAAGGAGTACTTGGCACTCTGTTGCCTTTTCATTTATGAGATCTTTTTCTTTTTGTTCTGAGGTGTGTTCACTCTTGGTTGTGTGAAGAAAGGCTGCCACTGTCCAGGACCGCTAATGATGGAAGGACGTGATTCTGGACAAAGGAGTTTTCGGATGATCTTTGTTTTCAAGCCATCTCTTCTAACTATCTTTAATGTATATGATATGTTTTTATCTCTCCTAGCTAACATTTTAGTTTTAACTGGCTGATACTCAGGCAGGGAGAAGAGTCTCATTTATCAGCCTCCTTCAAACCTCAGCGATCTCCTTGCTATTCTGAAAAGCGACAGTCTGTTTACACCAATTGATTGGTTGAATGCTCAGAATGCTTAAATGGGATGAATTGGGGGAGTATACAATTGTTTGGAACATTTTCAGATCTGATTTGAAGAGGTTTCAAATGGACTATAAACTCTCAGGTTGAACAAATGGAAGTTATCTAAGGTGAGAAACAAATTATAAGTTAGAAGTCCCTGAAGAAAATTCACAGAAGTGTCCTTTAAGTATATTCTAGAAAATCTCATGTAGTGTTGGATGGTTTCTGTTTTTACTGCACAATTTTTCCAGGCACAGGCAGAAATCAAAGTTGAAACCCATGTTTCTCTATTTGCTGCCATAGATGGGTATTCCACTCAGAAAAGGTGCCCTTGGTTCCTTCCTGCCTAACACTGCCTTGAAATTCTGTACAGCCTTTATAATGTTGTATGTTTTCTCCAGCTTATTTTCCTACCTGTGACTTAAATGTGCATCCATCTCCGTGAAATAAGGTGAAGTTTCCTCTTACTGGGTGCCACTTCTCTTAGTTTAAAGGAGAAAAACCATTATCAGTGAAGGTAATGGCTGTCCTGGGAGCCAAGAATGGTGGAATGTTCCCAGAAAGGGCATAGTATCATCTGTCCTGAAAAATCTGTGGTCTGTGTTTGGATGCTTCCTAAAGTTCTCCTGTGTTTTTTGCTTTGTGCTCTAGATTTGCCCAGGTATCTATGTGATAGTGTTTGGGGAGCTTGGATTTGTAGAAGGAATTTTTGAGGAATATCAACTAATACCAAGCAGTTAGGGCAGTGCCTGTTTCTGCTCTCAGCACTCTTTGGAGAGCTCATGGCCAGCTTGGGATGCATGAGATGACGTTCCAACAAAAACAAAACAAAACACAAAACAAGGAATTCCAAGCATCTAAATAATAAAAATCAGATCCCCAATGATTTAGAGTTCCAAAGGACCTTCACAGAAAGCCTGTCTAGGGAGAAGGAATTGTGGCTTATGTTTATTTTTTCTAAACTTTTGAATAAAAAACATCACACACCCAAAATTAACTAGACCCAAAGTCTACACATCTCAATGACCATCTATACAGTTAGTGACTCCATTTAAGACACACAAATATCTCATTCATTTGAGGGGTTAAGAAAGAGGTGGTTATTACTATTATTTTAATAAAGGGTTAACAGAAAACTTTTAGGTAGATAATGACTATAATAACAATTAAGTATTTTGACACATGTCAAAGTGAGACCAAGTATTTTGAAATTGTGAATCTAGAGAAAATTTAAAAATCAAAATCTAGAGTTTTTAAGAAATCTGAAGAGAAGATGGCTTATGAAAAATGGAACTGACCAAGATGACCCAGGCTCCTCCACCCTGGGGAGATGTTTACTTTTGCCAGCTTCCCTGGAGTGCTGAGTCTAGGCCAAACAAAGTTTCCCAAGCTTCATCTATCCTTTTATAGCACCTTAATAAAGTGGTTCACTTGTCTGTCAGCACTTTTCCTCTGTAAAGCCTAAGTTGACATCCATCACACCTACCGAGGTATACAGAATGACAAATGCAGTGTCTCCAGTTCTAACCACCATGGATTCTTACGAGCCCTGTTCATTTACTTCACCTATGTGATGTATTCCCCTCCTCCCCGGGACCAGCTTTCAGAGTGCCTAGGCAGGAGTGCTTCTCCCACTACTCTCTGGATTTTGGCTTCTTTTCACTACAGTGTATTTTGTGTGTTGATTTCATTCGTAAACAATGTGAGTGTCAGTGCTAAGGGAGCAGCTACATGAATATAGAAGAGTGGAGACACTCGGTGCAAATAGCCTAGGCTTTGAATCCTCGGTCTTATTAATTGCCAACTGTTGTTCTTGAGAAACTAATTATAATTCAATTTCCTTATCTTTTCCGTAGTAGTAATGTAATGATTCCTAATTTCCAGACTCACTGTGAAGATTAGCTCATATATTAGATTCCTATTAAATACCTAGTTTAAAACTCAGCATGAGGTGACAATATTACATTTGTACACACTTTTGTCTATTTTTTGTAAACCTGGAATCATAAAAAATATTATATCCAGCAAAGTTTTACATGTTGAGTGTAATATTAAATTTTCACAAACATAATTTTGTTCCTTAAAATTTCCTTAAAGTTCAGTTACCTCTCGTCATGTGAAAAATATTTGAGAGAAGCTTATTTGAGAAGAGGGAGAGATACATGTTGGTCAATGGCTGCAGAAATTTCTTATCATGGCTCTGTTGTTTTAGGCCTAGGTAAGGCCGAGCATCATATCAGTGTGAGTGTGTAGGCAGAGGAGGCTTCCATCTCATGGAAGCCAGGATGGACGTAGTGATAGATGGGGGATCCAATGAGAGAGAGAGAAAGAGATTGGATAGATAAAGAGTTCAAAGATGCGCTTCTAGTGAGCTGCATCCTTCCAGGTCCTTCTTTCTACAACTCCCGATAATGTTTCACATGGTGGATTATCAATGGATTAATTCAAACCACAGTAGAAAGCTAGTTAACTTCATATGTTCTGTGACTTGTGTTAGCTTATTAATTTGATTTTTTTGTGAAAAAAAAACACTCATTAAGCTTAGAAGCTTAATTTGGACTCATGTGTACTACATGTCTTCTCATTAAATCCCTTTTATACTAAGGCTGAGTTAGTCTCAAAGTCCTGTGACTTTTAGCTTCTAAGCCACCACTGCATATTTGAAGAATATCAAATATTCACAAAACTAAATAGGTTATTAATTCATACAAATAAGTCTGAAAATTATAATCTATTTTTAATTTTTGAGATTCGTATTCATTTGTGTGTATATATGCCACATGTGTGGGGGTAACCCAGGGAGTCGAACAGAGATTTTATTAATGGTTGGTCTGGGTTTGTAGTGAAAGGGGAGCAGGCTGGCCTACTTTTTGTCCCGCCAGGCTCCCGCACGGCTAGCTTTACACCCGAAATAACAACACACAAATGGTATTCATT
>LOEQ01004518.1:53450-72750 GCA_001685075.1 Bramus lutescens
GCTTGCTTATTTTTGAAACCCCTATACTCTATAAAAAGCTGTTTGAGAAGCATACTGGTGTGCCAGTCTGCCAAACTGGACGCCCATGAGCTCATGAATAAAACCTCTTGCTGATTGCATCCATCGGGCCTGGTTCTTGGGGAAAGGGAAACTTCTCAATTTTAGTGGCTCTTTCACCTTTATTGAGAAAGAGGAAGGAGACACAAGGAGGAGGAGCGAAAGCAAAAAGAGCACAGGGGACCAACAAAGATATTAACATAATTGGGATATAAGGGCATTTTGTTTTATGGCGGCTGCTGAATTGAGGCATTTAAGATCACACTAGGAGCTTAGCCAGGTTTAACCCAGACTTCAGCATGAAACTCAGAGTCCACAGGCCCTGGTGGGCCACACCTTAGTGCTGAGACTGACTGACAGGGGAAAATGCTTGCCGCTAATCTTAGTGCCAGTGGAGGAAAGAATCAAGTATGGTTTCACCAGTTCCTTCGGAAAAGTTGTGAAGAAGAATTTGAGGGAAGTTTGTAGCAAGTCCAAACAGGTTCCTTGCTTCTTCCTCTGGCATGGTTCTAGAGAATAGTGGAAGCTTGACCATATATTAATGTATCGATCGAACACTTCATGATTAAACCAGCCTGACCAGGCTGTGGACATCAGATGGTCTTGTTCAATCTCCTTCACTGCAGATGATCAGCAAGACACTACTGAACTTAACGTTACAATTCGATGGTCATGTAGAAAGCTTCTGAAGGCAAGGACCTTATGCTACTCACGTGTGCATCCTTCACATTTTGGACAGTATCCTGCTCACAGATAGATACACACCTGAAAGTTCCCAATATGAACATATGTGAACATTCAAGTCAAAAGAATTTTAGTCTTGTAAATGATTGGTTGCTTTTAAAACAGAGAAACCACAGGCAAATAAACCTCAAGTTAGAATCTGAGGTCTCGAAACTGCACAGTTGCCATTTTAAACAGCCACAACAACCACAGACCTCAATAGAGAGTGGCAATCTAAGATGATATTATAGTAAGATGTGTTAAGATGAAATTATAATTGGACAAGATCACCATGGTCAAATTCTCCAGGTCAAATGGTGTTCCCATGAATTATAGACACTTTTACTGGAAAAATTTTTCTGGAGATGGCCTGAGCTACCACATTAAATCTGATCTTTCATTGAGAAAGAAAAAAAGATCTTATGCAAGCAAGGCAGAGAATGATTAAAAGGACACGAGAGCAGAGACAGGGAATCATTTTTTCCTTCCAACAACCAGAGGATTTGTGGATGTTTAACATGAACTACTGGACTGTGCCCTAGCTAATGTCCCTGGTAGAATTATTCTCTGCAGGCGTGCCTCATTAGCTTTGGCAGCATTCTGCTCTCTAAGATCAGGAGAGGCTGGTGTGTGAGAAGAGACGATGTGGAGGGATACTTAAAAACTTCTGCCTTGGAGACCAGCTCAATGGACAAATATGCAAGGACCAGAGTTTGGAAACACGGCATCTACATAAATGCCTAGTGGGCATCTGGATACCCCTGTAATTCTACCACTCAGGAGGTAAAAAGAGGAGAGTCCAACAGAAATCTAGATAGCCAGATCAAGTGAGAGACCCTGTCTCAATATGCATGGTAGAGAGGGGTGAAGGAAGACATAAAACATTGATCTCTGGCCTCCGTGTGAGCATACGTACATGTGTTCCCATACACAGCAAACATTAATAAGCACACACATGCAGAGCATGCACATATACATATGAATAAAAGAAAATGTTTTAGGGTGCCTATGCTTTCCAGGATGATAGTACCATGGCTGGTGAGGAGTCATTGATTTTTGCTGAAAAGAGGGAAAATGGAAACAGATAATTGGATTCTGTAATTAATTCAAAGCTGCAAGAGACATTCATTTTCTTTTCCATTTTCTGTTCCATGTGATTGGCTCATTCTGAAATGGATCCGAATCATGATAGTGTTTAGCCAGTGGCTTTTAAATGTATATATTTTGTGTAGTAGCTGTTACCACAGCAGCATTGCTATTACAATCGTCTCATCTTACATACGTCCATTAGAAAATATCACAACTTAAAAACTATTTTTTGGGGAGATACAAAGGTTCTTTATTTAAAGGATGGTACAAACTTAAAAAAACTTAAGTGGATGTTTTGGAGCAACTTAAAGAAAAGGCAAAGGCAGCCCCAGCCTGCCTTGGTGTCCAGTGACGTCACTCATGGCTGGGGAGAGTCATAACTCTCATTGTCCCTGTGTCTCAGGATGCGCTTGTCAAAGATATATTCTGTCATGCCAGATTTGAGGGCTCACATCTTTTTCAAGTTGATTACATGGCCACCCAGTTCTTCGATGGTTTTCAATGAAGTCACGTAAGTGGGGGTCGTTTTATTCAGTAGCCGGTTTGTGCAGTTCCCAAAGTGACTGATTTCCAAGTGCAGTGCACACGCCATTTCATTCAGCCCGCTCTCCCAGTCATCATGGTCTGGTTTCTTGATAATACTGCAGGAAGATTTAGCTACCTTCTCAATGTTGCTGTACGGTCAGCTTCTCAGCGTGTTCTCGCTCCTCAAGAAACTGGCGGAGAAAGTATTTTAAAAAGTATTTTAAAGCCATACACATCCTAGTCGATGTATAAATGTGGACAGATACACACAGGAAGGATTCAGCTCCAGGTTGATCTGGCATTTGTTGGCAGTCCTAGGGGCAGCCCTGGCACACTTGCAGGGGTTGTGTTCACTGCCCATGAGGTGGGGCGAGAGGCTGAGGCAGTTCTGGAGCTGGGGCTAGGAGTGTGTTTGGGTGTGTGAGGTGAGGTAGCTGAGGGCTTTTGTTTGGAGCAGCTGGCCGGGGTTGGCTGGTCTGAGCACCTAGTTCTGTTAAGAACTGTTGAAGCAGGAACTCACAGCGAATCTGGGCCCAGAACCTCTGGCCTTAAAAATATTTTAGATTGGCACATAATATTGGTACATGTTTACGAATTACAATGTGATGTTTTGATTCATATATATAACATCTCTTAATTCTGAAACATAATACATAACAAAATTTTTATAATATTTGGGACAAGGATATAAACTGAGTCCTCACAAGTAGCCAAAAATAGACGCAAAACCCACTAATTGATGGTCATTTGTGTAAAGAATATGACAGAAAACAATAAGTATGAAGTATCTTTCAAATTCATGTGGATTTTTATGTCATTAATAAAACAATATCATTCTGTGATAATCAAATGTTTTGTACTCAGTGTACATTCAAGTGATAACTCTTCTACTGCAGGTGGATGCTTGAAGATCAATTTTCTCATTAAGGGGACTTTCACATGCTGGGTGTTGCAAACCATTAGGGAAGGGGAAGGGTAGGATATAAAGAACCCAGCATGATTACTGCCATCCCCATTTCCCTCTATCACAACAGCTGCTATTTTTTTTTCTGGTGAGCTGAGACTTTATTTTACCATCCTTAGGAGGCCTTCATCAGTTCATTAGTGATGGCACAAACGCTTACATTTTCATCTCAGTTAAGGGTTTCATTCTCTCTTAACAAGCATGTGAGATCCAAAGACTCTGGAGAAAGTTTATAAAATTTTGATGCATCTTTCCTTAAAACTTCAAAAACTGCTTGGCAGACATTATATTATAAGAAAATGAGCCTTAGATATTTTTACTTTTCAATCTAACTTGAAAGTATGTGCTTGTCACACAACCAGATAATTAAATGACATTTAATTAACTTTTTTCAACAATTTTTGTAGGCCAGTAGATTGACCTGAATTGGGAAGAAACAAAACAAATATTGAATATTTTTTATTTGTTAAGAATTTACTTCTAAAAATTTTCAGCATTTCTTCCCCTCTCAGAACACCTATTCCAGGGAGCAATAAGGCCTTTGATAAAATCCAACATTTCATGATAAAAAATCCTGGAGAAATAAGGGATACAATTAATATACTTTAACATAATAACGGTGATTTACAGCAAGTCAATAGCCAGTATCAACTTAAATGAAGAAGCACTCAGAGCAATTCCACTAAAATCAGAAACAAGGCAAGGCTGTCTACTCTCCCTACCTAGTCAAGATAGTACTTGAAGCCTAAGGCACAGCAATATGATAACTAAAGGAGATCAAGGGAAAACAAATAGGAAGGGAGGAAATCAAAGTATCTTTATTATGTAGTAGTATAAATAAGTGACCCTAAACACTCCACCAGGAAACTCATACAGCAGATAACTTTCAGCAAAGTAGCAGGTTACCAAATTAGCACATAAAAATCAGTAGCCTTCCTACATGCAAATAACAAATGGACTGTAATGGAAATAACTCCTTTCTCACTGTAACCTCAAACAATATAAAATATCTTGGGGTAACTCTAACTGAGCAAGTGAAAGACTTGTATAATAAATCCTTAAAATCACTGAAGAAAGAAATTAAAGGGGATGTCAAAAGCCGGAAAGACTGCCATGGTTGTGTATTAATATAGTAAAACTGGCCATCTTATCAAAAGCAATCTATACATTCAATGAATTCTCCATCAAAATTCCAACACAACTCTTCACAGAATTTGAAAGGACCATGTTTAGCATCATATGGAAACACACAAAACTGGGGATGGCTGAAACACTCGGGTGGAAAAAAAAAAGCTGGAATTCCTTTATCATTGCACTGATCTCAAATTGTATTACAGAGCTATAGTAATAAAAACAGCATGGGTTTTTGCCAAAAAACAGACACATTGATGAATAGGATCAAGATGAATGGGCACAGAGATTGAGGCATCATGTACAGGGCATGCATGAGTTCTCTCTGCACCAGATGGGTTCTCAGAGCTGAAAGAAAAAGTAGACACATGCCTCCATATCTAACCCAGAAGCTGTCTGTAATTGATAACCACTTGTAAATGAAAAATGAGTTTTCTTCAAGCAAGTCTCTCAAGAGTGGGAAACAAGCCACTATTAATGGTAGGCTGCATGTCCCATAGTTGATGGCCAACAGAAAATGAATTTACTGGCATCTTTGGAGGCTTCTTGTCACAGATAATTTTCTAACCTTACAGGTCTTTTTGTATATATTATAGCTTCTGGTTTTGTGTTTTGTCTAATTCATGTGTGTAAAAACATGTGTGTCTCTTCATCGATATGTGTTTCTTGTGCTTTTTCTTTGACTCTTTTTCTTGTTTGTTTGTTTTCTCCTAGTGTGACTCATTTGTTTTGGTTTTGGTGTGTTTTATTTTATTATTATTCCTTAGATGCCTGCTTTTTTTCCCAAGGAGAGACAGAAAGGGTGTGGATCTGGAAGTAGAGGAAGTGGGAAGGGGCTAAGAGGTGGGGAGAGAAAACTGGAATCAGAATATTGCATTAAAAATCTATTTTTAATGAAAGAAAAGTTCCATTTTTTATTGATGAAGAATTTGAGATCTTAAAGGATTCAATTACTCATTCAAATCCCATAGCCCTTTTGTAGCAGAGCCAACATTCAATTCATTTTGTATATGCCTGTGGGGATCAGAGTTGCTTTCACAAAACCTGGAAGGTTCCATTTGTCTGAGGGCTTGTATACAACATGTTTTCCAGTTTGAGCTAGCAGAGTCTGAATGGGGACATGCATAAATTAGTACATCTGGCTTCATATCTTAGCCATGGCTTTGTTCCTGTGATGGATCTGGAGCAGAGAACTCATCTTCCCAATACTGAGAGAAATACGATGCCAGGCACAAAACGTATTGCCTAGCGGACGGTACTTTCTTTGTAGAGATTTCTGGCTGTTTTTGCTTTATGCCTTCATTCTCAAGACATATTTACTTACCCTGTCTTAGAGTGCCCTTCTGAGGCTACAATACTACCTACAAGACAAGATGTACCCCCTGGTGCGATAGTGACTTAACTGCTTCAGGGGTAATCAGTTGCTGTCTGATTAGATTCTAGGCCCATACCACAAGGAGAAAATGCATTCTTGGCACTGCAAATCTGCTCAAAATCTCAGGGGTGAGGATAGCATAGAAACGGCCAGAAATAACGTCCTATCGCTTTGCTAAAAGGATATGATCCCATATTACCTAATAAGTATTTAGGTTTATCCCCACAGATTAACTGCTTCTCAATCCTGGTCAGAGACACCTCCGGTGACAGTAAATTTTGAGACTCATAACTGGTCAGGTGTTCAGAATAAGTGAGTATTGTACTAATTACTGAAGGTGATATCTACAAGAACCCTTCCAAAAACTCAGAGGACACTGCAGAAGATGAGGAAGCAGAACTGTAGATCCAGAGAGGAGAGCATTGTGAGATGCTCTGATGGACGTTGCACTCATGAAATCCCAGTAGATGTGGAATACCTGCACAGGTGTTGTACAAGATGGACCCCCACATTAAAAGTTGATTGTGGTTGGGGAAGGGCTCGTAATACTTCACTCCTCCCAGAAGAGCAAAAGGCGGTTACCAGTTCCTGGGTGAGCAGAAAGTTACTTTCTTCTGTGGATTAACTGAAGTTAGTTGCCCATCCTCTAATACATAACATCCACCCAGACCCATGCAAGCAACCCTCATTAATCACGGTGGGTCATAATAACAATGAAGCAAACAAACTAAAAAAAGCCATGAAAATTGATGGGAGACTTGTCAGGAAGAGGAAGAAGAGAGGGGAGTGGGATGTGAAAATAATAAAAATATATGTATGCATAAGAAATTATTAAAGAAAAATAGAAATTCAAAATTTCAAAAGAAAACGTTTCTATCATATTTCACATGCATTTTATGTGTCACTTTTACTTTTTTCTTGTGTTTGAGTTTCAATATTTTTATTGACATATCTCCTATATCCCAGATCACAACTTTCTTGTGTTCAACAATGTCTAATGTTAAATCTATTGAATTTTAAATTCTAGACATCATGTTTTTCTGCTTTACAATTTCCATTTAAAGTGTCAATGGTATTTTCTTGCATACATTAATAACCACAAGCACTTTAAATTAATGGGAGACAGACCTAGCATTTGCATCTACTTGCAACTAGCTGTATTACTGTGGGGAGTGGGAGAATTTCTTATTCTGTTGGCAATAGTGGGGATTTTATTGCCCAGAGAGGGTTCTCCAAATCCGTGGCTAGTAGCAGAGAGATTTACTGTGACAAGGACCTAGCATGACCTGAAGCACTTCACAGTCTCTATGGTAGCTCTTCTTATTTCTTCACTAACTTCAAAAATGAAAACTTTCAATATTACAAATAAGGGCCTGAGGTGTTTTCCAGAAGTCTTTTTCTTAATAAGTTCTGAACTCCAATTTTTGTCCTCCCAATAACCTGAGATTATGGAAACCTCTCTATAGTTTTCAGTTCCCTTTGGCTCTGCTTCTCAGCCTTTTGACCTGTAGCGCTTGCTCAGCAAATGGCTTGACTAGTAATTGTGTTCAGTACTGACTGCGCCTTCCATGTGCGTCATTCTTTATATTCTGTCTGCCTTAGCAGCCCAACCTCAAACTCTAATGACTTCTCTTCACACCCATGTTTGTTTCCCAGGCCTGGTGCATTTTTTCTGAGAATTGTCAAACGCCCTGAGAGGAGAAGTAATATGAAGAAAATCGAATTTATAATAATGTGCTTTTCGCCTGTCTCCGTTTTATACCCTCATGTCCTAGTTGACTTATTTTTCTGAAAGTCCTTCAAATAAACTTCGATTTTGTATTTTGTTCAGCTTTTAATATTGTTCTTAGTAAGTGCACTGGACTTCTTGGAGGAGAAAAAGGAGAATGTGTCTTGCATTTTCTTTTCTATAAAAGCTTTGGCTAACAACGTTATTCAAGTATTTGATTGCTTTTTACTCTGCATCATAGGATTCTTCTTCTTTTTTATCCCCAGGAGCAAAGGACAATAACTTTTTCGGGACTGAGCTTGTAACTAGAGTACCCTGGTCCAGTTGTAGTGTTATGAAGGCTGCCTGCTAACAGAGTGGTACCTTGCAAGTTCTCAACTTCTCTTTTCTCAGGTAATTAGCAAGAGCCATTTTTTCCAAATGTAGCATCCACACAGGGTCTCAGTTTTTATTTCTAGACATGTATTGTCATTTTGTTCTATATAGTGTCTTTTCCAACCTATACTAGCTACCAGCATTGTGGTGTGAGTGGGGACTCATGTCATTTTGTGTTGTGTTCCTGTGCTGGGACGGAGTGCAATGTTTATTCATATATAGATCATGCTCTTTGTGGAGTATTTCTATCCATTCTCCCAACTCTTGTCCTCTGTCTCCTGTTTACAAGTGACATGAGGACAAAGTTCTCTAGCTAATCTGTCACTAAGATCATACTTCAATTTTCTTTTCTAAAAAATGAACTTTATAAAAAAATGAGTTTTATTGACTGAAGATTTTCCAATAGAAATAAATTGTTTCTACATTTGGTATAGATATGAACTGGACTCCACAGATTTATGTATTGATATATTTGTCCCCAGCTGGTGGTGTTATTTTGAGAGAGCTAGAAATTTTGGTCCATGGAGTCTAGCTGGAGGATGTATACCACTGGGAATGTACCGTTTGGAACTGTATCTTACCTTGGACTTTCCCCTGTTTTTGCCTCTGTTTCTTGGCCATGGTGAGATATGCAGCAATTCTGTCCTACACATTCTCAGAAGGTGACAGAGTCTCCCGTGCACAGAAATCTCTGAGACCCTCAGTCAAAATAAATTCTTCTTTAAACCATTTTCCTCTTACATAATTGTGAAAGTGAGAAAAGCCTGACTAACCTGGGGAGGTTGATTTTAGATGCTGGGCATTTAACTCTATTAGTTATCTCTTGCTTGCATCTTCTGCATGCATGAATTATCAAGGTGAAGTGCTTTGTAGTTAGCATTTCATATTTACTTCTTTTCATTTCTGTAGAGTTCAAGTCCATTTCAAAACTTGGATTTGCATTTTACCTTAGCAATTTGCAAGTATGTATAGAATATAAATTGTGGTATTTATGTTATACTATGTATAATAAAGACTACTTTTGTGTCCTTTTATGATTTAGATTTCAGTGTTTGTGATATTTTAAATAATAACAGTCAAGTTTTGAATTGCCTATTCTTCATATCCCTGTACCTAATTATTAGCAATGTTATAAAGTTAATTCAATTACTGTGTAATATAAAAATGAATTGCATATTCATGAAGAGCACATTCATTATGAATGCCTTATTGCAGTGAATAAAACAAATCACTTCATAATAAATTTTGATTGCTTTCATAGAGAACTATTAAGAAAGATTTTTAAAATACAGTTGTGTGTTATATTGCCACATACATACCTTAGCAGGTTTCATGTGAAGGAAAGAGAAGGTAAGAATAGCTCATTAGTTATATTATATATAAAATAAAGATTATCAGAGCACAATGAATTATTAAAAGTTAGGGAACCAGCCTTTGATAGCCACTCTATAAGCTGCTCCCATGCTTTACTCCAGTTACAACAGTTTCTAGTGTAGAGAGCAATCGCTGTTCAGGTGTTAGCACTTTAATCTGAGTGTATGCCTTTGGTGTATCTTTAAAGACCATCATTTAATTTTAGAAAGTGATTTTAAAGTTTCCCATGACCTAGACGTTCTCTTATACTCCTTTTGATATCCTTGCTGCTTAACTCGTGGAATAACTCAGATGTTCTGACGTGAAGCTAGTCCATGTTCCATGTTGTGCTGATTGTGTTGGCATGTCCTATGTTGGTAGATTAATCATTTCCTTGAAAATTTTTTAGGCAATTTGGAAGTTATGAGGACCTGGGAATAATAAGACTCAGTAATTCATTTCTCATTAGTGACTGTACATGTCCTTTCCAAGATGAGACTCTTTCTGCATCAACATGCAAGAGAAGTGTATTTTTTTTGTTTGTTTCTTATGGAGAGTTTAGAAGAAGCTTTTCAATAAACTTGTTGAGAGGTAACTGTAAATGAGCATACTCAATGGTATTTTTAGTTAATGAAAGGCAAAGATATGTGTATTTATGCTCATGGACTTGTTTCTCTGCCTATTGGTGACCTCACTGTTTGCCAAAGAAACAAGAACGGAAAGGTGTCAGTAGAGTGACTGATTTCTCTTAACATAGACTCTCTCAAACAAACAAAACCTGACAAACCAAACAAGTTTGACACGGTGGCTCATGGCTTTAATCAGGAAGGAGAGGCAAGCAGATCTCATTATTTCAAGGCCTGCTTGGTCTACATAGTAAGTTTCAGACAAGTCAATACTGTATAATGAAGCCATATCTTAAAAAAAAATTCACTAGCGTTTCTCAAAATCATTGTGTGTATATATGTTGATACATAGTCAAATAATGCTTCCATATTTATGTAAGATTGAAAATGCTAAGTTGAATGCTAATGTGATTATTAGAGTTGATCTGGAAAATTCTTGCTTTAAATAAAGCCATTTAATTTTTATTAACTTAGTTTTCAAAAATATCTTTGATTGCAAGAGTATTTGTGTGTCTGTCTGATTTTTCCGTTGAATATATGTCAATTTATTGTGATACATACATTAACCATGGATACAACTGGATCTAATAAACCAAGTTTATAATCTATAGATATCTTTTGGTAGATTATCTTCTTAATCAATATTCTTTTGCTGTGAAGAGACACCATGACCTCAGCAACTTTTATAAAGGAAAGTATTTATTTCAGGCTTACATACAGTTTCAGAGGTTTAGTCCATTATCAGCCTGGCAGAGCGTATGGCCACACATAGGCCCACACGGTCCTGCAGGAGTAGTTGACAGTTCTACATCTGGATCTGAAAGCAGCAGAGAGAGAGAGAGCTTGAACATTTGAAACCTTAAAGCCCACCCCAGCAACATGCTTCCTCCAACAAGGCCACACCTCCTAATCCTTTTACGGTATTACTCCCTAAGTATTTACATATATGGACCTGTGGGGGGCTATTCTTAATCCATCCACCACATTATCTTTTCAGTGTTTAGTCTTATGATCTATAAATATGATTTTTTCATTTATTTAGATTTTCCTTAAGCTCTTTCAACAGTGATTTACTTTCAGTTTGTAAATTTTGTGCTACTTTTGTTAAGTTAATTACATGTGTTTTATTATTTCTGATACTGTAGTAGAATTATTTTCTCTCCCTTTTTATATTTGCATGTTTCTTGGTGCACATGTGTACATGCATGTTTGCTTGTGTGTACAGGTCCTGGTGCACCTTTGCGCATGTTCATGTGGAAGCCCAGAAATAAAATCTCTTGTTTTCCTCGAGTGCTCTTCCCGTGGTTTATTGAAATAGTCTCTCTCTCAGAGCTTCCTGATTCAGTTAGTTTGCCTTGAGGATTCCCTGACTTTCTGTCTAGCTGGGATTCCAGGTAGCTGGAATCAAGCAAATAAGAAAAGTTCTACTTGTTCCTTTCCAATTCGAATCCCCTTGATTTCTCTTTGTTGTCCTATTCCTCTAGCCAGAAATTCAAGAACTGTGTTGAATAAATATGGAGTGGACAGCCTTGTCTTGTTCCTGATTTTAGTGAAATTACTTTGAGTATCTCTCCATTTAATTTGATATTGGTGTTGGCTTGCTGTATATTACGTTTATTATATTTAGATATGTTCCTTGTATCCCTATCTCTCCAAGACCTTTATCATAAAGGAGTGTTGGATTTTGTTGAATGCTTTTTCAGCATATAATGAGATGGTCATATGTTTTTTTCTTTCAATTTATATATGGTGAATTGCATTGATAGATTTTTGCATGTTGAACCATCCCCACATCTCTGGGATGAAGCCAACTTGATCATGGTGTATGAGTTTTTGATGTGTTCTTCAATTCAGTTTGCCAGTATTTTATTGAATATTTTTGTATCTATGTTCATGATTGAGATTGGTCTGTAATTTTCTTTCTTGATTGAGTCTTTGTGTGGTTTTGATATCAGGGTAACTGTCGTCTCATAAAAAGAGTTTGGCAATGTTCTTTCTGTTTCTTTTATGTGGAACACTTTGAGGAGTATAGGTATTAGCTCTTTGAAGTTCTGGTAGAATTCTGCACTGAAACCATCCCACCCTGCGCTTTTTTGGGTTGGGAACCTTCTGATAAGTTCTATTTCTTTGCAGATTATAGGTCTATTTTTAAATTGTCTACCTAGTCTTGATTTAATTTTGGTTTGTGATACCTATCCAGAAAATTGCCCATTTCTATTACATTTTCCAATTTTGTGGAGTGTCATTTTTTATAGTATGTCCTAATGATTATCTGGATTTCCTCAGTGTCTGTTGTTATGTCCCCCTTTTAATTTCTGATTTTGTTAATTTGGGTGTTCTTTCTCTGCTTTTTGATTAGTTTGGATAAGGGTTTGTCTATCTTGTTGATTTTCTCAAAGAACCAGCTCTTTGTTTCATTGATTCTTTATATTCTTTTTTTGTTTCTATTTTGTTGATTTCAGCCATCAATTTGGTTATTTTCTGACTTCTACTCCTCCTGGGTGATTCTGCTTCTTTTTATTCTAGAGCCTTCAGTATGCTGTTAAGTCACTAGTGTGAGCTTTCTCCACTTTCTTTATGTAGGCACATAGTGATACAAACTTTCTTCTTAGCACTGCTTTCATAGTGTCCCATAGGTTTGATCATGTTGTACCTTCATTTTCATGGAATTCTAGGAGGTCTTTAATTTCTTTCTTTATTTCTTCCTTGACCCAGGGGTGGTCCAATAGAGCACTATTTAATTTTTATGTGTTTGTGGGCTTTCTGAAATTAGTGTTGCTGTTAAATTCTAATTTTAAACCATGGTGACCTGATAGGATACAGGGGGTTACTCCAATTTTTTTTGTAACTGTTGAAGTTTGCTTTGTTACTAAGTACGTGGTCAGTTTTAGAGAAGGTTCCATGAGGTGCTGAGAAGAATGTACATTCTTTTGTGTTTTGGTGGAATGTTCTTTAGATGTCTGTTAATTCCATTTGAGTCATGACATCTGTTAATTTTCTGTCTGGTTGATCTGTCCATTGGGGACAGTGGGGTGTTGAAGTCTACTAATAGTGTGTGGTGTTTGATGTGCTATTTAAGCTTTAGCAATGTTCCTTTTACATATGTCAGAGCTCTTGTATTTGGGGCATACATGTTCAGGATTGAGACTTCATCTTGATGGGTTATGAGTAAAAAGTGTTCTTCTCTGTCTCTTTTGATTGATTTTAGGTCAAAGACTATTTTGTTAGATATTAGGATAGCTACACCTTCTTGTTTCTTAGGTCTATTTGATTGGAAAATCTTTTCCCAACCCTTTACTCTGAGGTAATATCTGTCTTTGAGGTTGAGGTGTGTTTCTTGTATATAACAGAAGGCTGGATCCTGTTTCATACCCATTCTCATAGACTGTGTCTTTTTATAGGTGAATTGCTTCCATTGATATTAAGAGATATTAAGATAAAGTGAGGGGAGAGTCAGGAAGGGGAGCAGAGAAAAAATGTAGAGCTCAATAAAAATAAAAAGAGATATTAATGAATTATGACCAGTGATTGTTAATTCTTGTTTTTTTTATTTTTTTTTTTAGTGGCAGTGTGTGTTTCCCTTCTTATGGTTTTGTTGGTGTAAGCTTATCTGTTACCTGTGTTTCTGTAGGTGCAGTTAGTTTCCTTGCATTGGGGTTTTCCTTCTAGTACTTTCTGTTGGCTGGATTTGTGGATAGGCATTCTTTAAATTTGGTTTTGTCATGGAATACATTGTTTCCTCCATTGATGGTTATTGAAAGCTTTGCTGGGTATAGTAGTCTGGGCTTGCATCCATGATCTCTTAGTGTCTGCAATACATCTGACCAGGACCTTCTGGCTTTCATGGTTTCCACTGAGAAGTCGGGTGTAATTCTGATAGGTCTACCTTTATATGTTACTTGATCTTTTTACCTCGTAACTTGGTAATATTCTTTCTTTATTCTTTATGTTTTGTGTTTTGATTATGATATTGTGAGGGGCCTTTTTTATCCATTCTGTTTGGTATTCTGTAAGCTTCTTGTACCTTCATAGGGATATCCTTCTTTAGGTTGGAAAAGTTTTCTTCTATGATTTNGCTTTGCTGGGTATAGTAGTCTGGGCTTGCATCCATGATCTCTTAGTGTCTGCAATACATCTGACCAGGACCTTCTGGCTTTCATGGTTTCCACTGAGAAGTCGGGTGTAATTCTGATAGGTCTACCTTTATATGTTACTTGATCTTTTTACCTCGTAACTTGGTAATATTCTTTCTTTATTCTTTATGTTTTGTGTTTTGATTATGATATTGTGAGGGGCCTTTTTTATCCATTCTGTTTGGTATTCTGTAAGCTTCTTGTACCTTCATAGGGATATCCTTCTTTAGGTTGGAAAAGTTTTCTTCTATGATTTTGTTGAATGTATTTTCTGTGCCTTTGAGCTGGAGTTCTTCTCCTTCTTCTATCTCTATTATTCTTAGGTTTGGTCTTTTTTATGTTGTCCCAGTTTTCCTGGATGCTTTGTGTTATGAATTTGTTGGATTTATTTTTTTTCTTTGACCAGTGACTCTATTTATTTTATAGTATCTTCAACCCAATATTCTCCCTTCCATCTCTTGTATTCTGTTGGTTATGCTTACCTCCGTGGTTTCCAGTTGTTTACCGAGATTTTCTATATCCAGAATTCCTTCAGTTTGTGGTTTTTTTTAATTGCCTCTATTTTAGACTTTAAGTCTTGAACTGCATGCTTCACCTGTTTGATTGTTTTTTCTTGGTTTTCTTTGAGAGATTTACTAATTTCTTCATATTTTTTTGTTTGTCTTTTCCTTCATTTCTTTAAGGGAGTTTTTCATTTCCCCTTTAAAGGTCTTCATCATCTTCATAAAGTTACATTTAAAATCATTTTCTTCTACTTCTTATAGGTTAGGATGATCAAGTGTTCAAGTCTTTCTGATGTATGACCACTGGGTTCTGGTGATTTTTTTAATTTTTTTTTTAGGTTGTTGGATGAATTCTTGCATTGGCACGTACCTATCTCTTTCTTCAATTGATGCCGGCAGTGTCTTTGTGTTTGGTCCAATCCTTGCAGTAGCTGTCTGTGTCTTCGGAAAGGTTCTTGTTCTGCTCTGTACTGTCCCTGTCTGTGTCTCAGGGGTTTTGGATCAGTGTAGCTGCAGGAAACTCTCCCGTTGGCTGGCTAGAGAAGCTGAGGCAGGTGAGGGTGAGTCCTGCAGTTTTACTGCAGTACAGAGGGCCTAGAGGGTGGGGTGTCCTGCCTGGTGGCTGGTCACTCACCTCATGGTCCTCTCAGTGTGGTAGCACGCTGTGTTTCAGAGTTCCACTGAAGTTGTGGGGGTGGGGAAGGGGGCAGGAAAGTTTGGGGGCAGGGTGGATTTGTAGCTTGCAGGGTCAAATGGTCAGGATGGGAGTAATGGAGCAGTCTACCTGCAGGAAACTCTCATGTTGGCTGGCCAAAGAAACTGAGGCAGGTGGGTGAGGTGCCCAGAGTTTTGCCCCAATGTGGAGGGCCTAGAGAGTGGGGTGTCCTGCCAGATGGCTGGTTACTCACTTCTTGGTCCTCTCTGTGTATTAGCTGGCCGTCCCTTTTGCTTCTTTTTATGATTTCTATTTCTATATTGAATCTATCTACATGATAAGACATTGCCTTACTTTTTATTTTCTTAATTTTGACTATCTTAATTCTTTGTACATATTTATAATGTCTACTTTGAAGCTTTTGTCAGTTAGACCTATTGTTGAACTGCTGTTCCAGGCAGTGTGGTGGTTTGAATAGATATGAGCCATGTAGACTCACGTGTTTGAATGCTTGGCCCACAGGGAATGGCACTACTAGGAAGTGTGGCCTTATTGGGGACAGTTTGTAACTGTGGAGGCGGGCTTTTAGCCCTCATATATGCTCAAGCCATGCCCAGTGTGTGACAGTTCACTTCCTAGTGCCTGAGAACCAAAGATGTAGAATTCTTAGTTCCTTCTCCAGCACCATGTCTGCCAGCTTGCCAGCATATCCTGACGTGATTTCTTGGAAGTAGGTGGGGCTTGGTAGCATCTGGTTTCTCTGCTTGGCTTCTGCAGTCTGGAAATGTCTGACTACTGAACGACCAAGGATGGGGTAACCAGTACCCTAAGATTCTTTGCCAGGCATATGGTTAGAACATTTGAGTTAAAAATAAGGGTTGAAGCAAAGGGAGTTTCCAAGCCTTTGGAGGCACTAGGATCTTGGTTGTGTAACCTGTAGCAGTACGAGAGAGGTGTGGTCATTCTATTCTGCCCTGACTGGGAAGTGAAGTAAAAGTAGCCCATGTTCTTGCCTGCAATCGCTTGGAGTGGGTAGAGGGGAGTGTGCATGTGTTGAACACATTAAAGAGTGCTCTCCCAGTCTCACGCATTCCTCCCCTGAGGCACTGAAATGCGATCGGTTTGAATGCATTAACTATAAATTCAGAGTCACCAATATTAAACCCATGATTGGGGAAAAATCAAAGCACTTCCTCTTGGTGTCATTTAACCAAAAGTGAGCCAAGATTTGCATTATTTACTTTTTGTTCCCTGTGTCTTATGTCCTCTGTCTATTTTTTTGAATGAGTCTGAATCTGTGCTGTCTTATGAATTTATCACTGACTCAGCCTGACCCACATAACAAACGGAATTATTTATTAAGCATGTTTCTTTTGTTCTTCTTTTCTTTTCTTTTCTTTTCTTTTCCTTTTTTTTTTGAGGCAGGGTTTCTATGTGTATCTCTAACTGTTCTGGAACTCACTCTGTAGACCAGGCTGGCCTTGAACTCACAGAGATTCCCCTGCCTCTGCCTCCCAAGTGCTGGGATTAAAGATATGCACTGTCATTGCCTGGCATAGCTTGTTTTTTTAAATAAGTTATTAAAAATTTACTTTTATTTAATGTTAATTGGTATTTTGGCTGTATGCATGTCTGTGTGAGGCTGTCAGAGCCCCGGAATTGGAGTTACAGACAGGTGTGGGCTGCCATGTGGGTGTTGGGAATTTAACCAGGGTTTCCCTGGAAGAGCAGTCAATGCTCTTACCCAGTGAGCCATTTCTCCAGCCCCTTTATTGTTTATTTAGCACTATCCCAAGGTTGTGTTCAACATTTATGGCGTATATTCATGTTATAAGAGTTCTTTCAACCTCTACTTTAGTTGTTTTCAGCAAATGAGAGACAGGCAATATTTTCGGTCAGGGTTATGGAAGAGTACATAATTAAGATTATAGCTATGCATTAGCTTAGGTTATAAAGGTTGATTGCATGGGAAGTTCAAGGAAAGCAAGGCTGATTCCTACACTGCTCTCTTAAGAGCAGGTTAAACAAACAGGCTGGATACGCAGTGGGATGGCAGTTTTAAGTAACTTCAAGGGATATTATTAACTCTGGCTGTGAGGTTTGGTAAAAATTCCAGTCTCTTAGAATGTGAGAGGCATTTTCATAATATTGCACTGCCAGAGGAAAGGGTTATAGACTGTTCTTGCTCTTAAAAAGTTTTAGTAAATTTTTAGTTTTGTAGTTTTTTTAACTTGTTGCTTATTTTTCTGACCATTTTTAGAGCCATTCATAAAAATTTCCATAAATAGTGTGGGCAAAGTTGTTTATAGCACTCGTATACAGTTCAGTAATGTGTAGAGTGTTCATGTGTTCCCCAAGCAGCCCAAGGAAGAGCGCATAGACGCTCATAGCCGCGTACTTGCCCTCCTATGCACATCTCACTCTCCCCTTTCCGATTGTTGCCAAATCAAGTTTTCGTATTCCTCGTGGGACTTAACGTTTCATCATACAAAAATATGTTCAGAAAATGGAAGCAAAAGATTCCTCATATGCAGTATATACTGATGGCAGATGTCTCCACAAACGAGATCCAGTTCTTACTTTAAGGCTCAAGTAAGCAGACCATTTGCTGAATCATCGCTTTAGACACAGCCTTTAACTTCCTCATTTACACTGAGACTCAAGTGCCACTTTGTTACATTAAAGTATTTGGAGTGACCAACTCCGGCTGTCATTAGCTAGGAATCACATCTCTATGACGAAATATTAGATAAGGTACTAATTCTGGTTGTCTGGGTTCAGAGTCTTGCTTGACTAGACCCCAGAATTATGAGATTTTACACAGAGCTAACACGCATAACTCTCTATTCTTACCCCAAAGTTTCCACCTTCACAAACCCTGAACAGCAAGTTTATCTCGAAAAAAAAAATGCTACATGTTTATCCAGAAAGGGGAGGTGTGAGGAGTTAGGAAATGATGAAGGGCTTGATGTGAAAACCAGAAAACAGCAGGGATTAGGATCTTTCTGTGGCACAGTAGTGTGCTGGAGAAATGACGGAGAGGGAAAGAGGTTTGACACATGGAATGTTTACAGAAAGCAGCGAATGCTAGCAGGAGGTTAATGTCTTGGAACTGATCTGTAGCATCCCAAACCCCCTAATGACTGATATCCATGTTTCTTTTTCACTCCACTGTTCAAAAGACACAAGAAGTGCCATGCTTAAACTAGTTTCCAAGATTGTTTTCTTACGGCTCTAAGATTTCAGATTTACTTTGAGATACTTTCTGCTAATTAAACAATGATGTTTTAAAGTGGTAATGTTCTACTGAATTGGGTTTTCCCCAAAAGCCTTTTTTATCATTTGATTCTTTTTTGATACTAATCTTCTTTTTCAGATTAAAAAAAATCATTGGTGTGTGTGTGTGTGTGTGATATTGTATAGGTGTCCTTGAAGTCCAGAAGGTGTCAGATATCCCGGAGTTATCGGTGTTTGTGAGCTGGGTGAACTGCCTGGTATTGGGTTGAGCCTAGAACTCAGGTCCTCTGCAAGAGCAGCAGGTGTTCTTAACCACTGAGCCATCTCTCCAATCTCTACTAGTCTAGTTTTTACAGCTGTTTTTCCAGTGGCCATATAAGGACTTTCCACTCACCTAATGGATTCTGACCTAAAATCATTGTTATCATGGGAAAAAAACCCCACCTTTATATGAGTTTCTAACTAGCACATCCCAAATTTCTGAGATGGACTGTGGAGAGTTTGGGAATAAATAAGAATTTTTAGTTCTGATAGAGAAAAAAAATACGTTTGTACCATATCTTTTACATTTGATTTTTGCTATTTCACTCAAAATCCATTAGAAGACTTGGGATATCATATAAAAATCTATATATTTAAATAACTAAATGTTCATTTACTTTTAAGAATTCGTGTGTGTATGTGTGTGTGTATGTAGGTAAGAGATAAAATTGAACAGGATTATCATGTAAGTGTTATTGAGGTATAACAATGTGTGTGTGTATGTGTGTGTGTGTGGAGAGAAAGAGAGAGAGAGAGAGAGAGAGAGAGAGAGAGAGAGAGAGA
>LOEQ01004518.1:72759-84880 GCA_001685075.1 Bramus lutescens
AGAGAGAGAGAGAGAGAGAGAGAGAGAGAGAGAGCAAATTTTCAGTAAGGAATAAAGGGTTCCAGAGCAAATTCATTATTTTTTTCAGAAGCAGTGTATTCCGAAGACTCAAAGTGGAACAAGGTATAATTGATGAAAATGGTATGAGACCAAACAATAAATAAAACATGTTTTATTTCAGGAATTTACTTTATAATAATGCTGTGTAGATAAAAAGAATCTTTTCCATCTGTTGAGCTGACTTGTGAGCGATGCTAGCAAGCACTCTGGCTGGGCATATATAGCTTATGTGTGGATTCTTCCTTCTCTCCTGTTCTATTTCTTTCCAGGAAGTCACAAATGGTAAGATCTTCCAAAATCTTGAGCTCAGTGCAATCTGTAGCAGCTGCTCAGAAGATGGTTGAGAATCAGGGAACTGATGCTTAAGAAAGGTGCCAGGCTCTTAGCACCAGGCACACAATGGAGGAGACACTTATATGAAGGTGAAGCAACTAGGGCGTTGGCAAATGGGACTTCTGTCTGAAGATGTATCGTTCAAGATTCAGTCACATGTGTGAAAATGTCTGAAATGTCTGAAGGCACGTAGGAGGCGTGTTCCACATTCTGTCATTGTTAAAATCTTGAAATAAATTGCTGGCTGGAGTACACATAACCCTCTCTTGGGAATAATGGCAACCTTAGTGGTCTTGCCTTATGGCCTTTCTCTCTGAAGAAAAATAAGATGCCTTACTTTCTACACAGCAATGTCTGATAATATTCCACATCCTTAGTTAGGCATTAAGATGAACAAAATCTTTTGCCATGTTTCTTAGTTTCCTTCTTGGTTTCTGCCACATAGCAGAGACAGAACTGCACCTTTGCATTTATTAGCCTATGAAATGAATAGGTCAGCTCTCTGGACTAAATTCAGTGCCATGTTCTTTGCTGAGCTGGCTGCAAGACCACAGGTTTCCTTGAGCTCTTTCCGCTAGTGGGAATTAGCAAGATGGCAACAGTTCGGTGGCATGTCAGATTTTTGAGAAAACAACATGTCATAATGTAAGTAAGAGATAAAACTGAGCTGGATGAACACGTAAGTGCTGTGGAGGTATAATTGACAAATAAAGGCAATAAAAGTGTATGTATTTAAGATTCAGTCAAACTACCTATTTATAAATAAAATTACCGAAAGCAAGAGAGTACTTTCATCAAAATTGTGTTTTTTCTTTAAGCAATAAAGCTGTTGAAATAGGACTGATGATTCAATTTGCAGAAAAGAATCAAAGCTTATTTTTCCTATGGCTGGACTAGCTGCGACTGTAGTTCCCCCTATCCAAATTCCAAGTGGATGTGTGAAACCATGAATTTCATTAAACCCTACATCTATCACGTGCTTTAGCATGTACAAATGCACACAATAATATTGAATTTATAAATCGGTTGTAGAAAGGAATGGAAAACAAAACTAACAATGCAAACATAAAATTATAATGCTACCAATAATATAAATGAGGTTTGCCTCTGTCTCTCATGGGATTTCTGGGAAGTTTCCAAAATTTGTTGTCCATTTTCTCAATAGTCTGATAGCTGAAGAAAGGGGCAGGGCATAACTGTCTTTTTGGATTATATTTATTCTGTGTAGCAAGGTTATAAAAGAGATTGCAAGGAGCATTTTCATAACTGGTGTTTACAGTCGTTTACACAGGTTCATTAAGAACCTGTGATACTGTGAATATTCTGTTTTCAATGATGTTTGTTCCAGTTGTTGCTTTCTTCCCTTCTATCAAGATGGCCTTTGGAACCCACATTTAGGAGCAGAGAAGTGTGCTCTTCTCTTGGAATGAATCAAAACTAGAAATCGGATCTTTGAGCTCAAGGAAGGTAGGTTATCTTACAACACTTCCTGCACGTAATCAAGGTGTTGGCCAATGATAAGTAAGACACACAGAGATGAGAGATGCTATTACTAGGCTCATGGGTGTCATTGAGTACAAATGACTAGGTGGCAAGTACAGTCAGGTTTGTCTCTGCTGTGTACACTCCTGGAGCTGGTGGAGCCAAGGAAACGTGATGCTAAGAGTCTCCAATGTTTCCTGACTGTGGGCTGGTATGTGGAACAGCTCAGAGCTTTCTTCCTTGTTACAGAAAACATCATGGGTTCTTTCCTCCCTTGTCAGGAGGCATCTCTGCTGGTATTATCAGCTAGACCTGGTTTTGGATGACATCTATGATGCTCTGTTTCTGGAAACCTCTATCTATGGTCTGCTAGTGTTCTACTGCTGGGATCAGCACTGCTGTGTGAACATGTGCACAAGTTCTTTCAGCAGAGTTCCTATCATACTGACACCAGACAGACTCTGGATCTTACCAAAACATTCCAGAGCCATTTGGATCTTAGTACTCCACTAAAAAGAGTTAGTTACACACTACTTGTGCAATACAAGCACAACTCCTTCTGTCCATGATGGCTGGAGAGTACATAGCAAGCACTGATAAGGAAAGGGAATTTCATTTCATGCCAATGCCAAGAAACTCCTGCTGGAGATGGACAAGTTCTTCCATATCTAGGGTGACTACCTTGACCTCCATGGGGACCTCTGTGTGACTAGAAAGGTTGGCACTGGCATCCAGGACAGCAGAGACAGCTATTCAGTGTCTGCTACAAGTTATTGCGCAACAGTGACAATTCTTACATCTTAGAGAAGAATTGTGGGCAGAAGGGCCTAGAGAATGTGGACCGGGTGAAACACTGTGTGAGGAGGACAACTACTTTAAGTCTCATAGAAAAATGTACTGCATCCCTGCACTAGCCCGCTTCTCAGGGCTGCAAGAAAAAAATCTACAAATCTACAAGCAGAGAGAGTGACCTAGGGATTGCAACGGCTTGGAGGAAAGGCTCTTAATAAATTATCTGTAACCTTTAGATACAGGCATTTCAAATGTTCCCAGCTTGAGTAAACTTTATGGGGTTTATGGGGGTTTCTTCCGGCTCTAAGATTTCTTCCTTCTAGATCATACACTTTAGAAAATTTGTAGATTCTTCCTAAACTTCCTTGGAAATGCAGATTTTTTTTAAAAAGCTTCTTGCCATTTTCACAGCCTGAGAATATCTTTTTCAGAAAGTTGGAAGCCGGCCTGTGGGTATGTAGTCACCAGGGATGATTAGACTTCCTTGGCCACTTTGCTCAAGTATTAAAACTACCTCAGTCTGCAGTCTTTAGGACAATCGCCCTGCAGTCTTATGCACTCTTATTGGTTCGCACATGTGAGTTTAAACAACAGATATGTCTTTGGATACTTAGAAACAGCTAACCTGATTCAACACTGTCTGCATTTTAGGTGGATGGGTGTTCTAGCTGAATCTACAGTGATTATTGATTAAAAATTGATTATTTATTTAAATAAATAATTTTTTTCAAATTTGTTTTACATTATTATTTGTTGGTTGTTTTTTTTATTTTAATTTAACATCAAGTTTGACAGGGTAAATTTTTCCGTTTCTCTAGGCACAGGTTGGTTTTGTGTTGCATTCAACAAGTGTACTGATAAATACAACTCTTTGGGTTCCAGAGTTATTTAACCAACATGTATTAACCAGGTTTGAATGGAACTCTGTGTTTATTCTATCTCTACCATTGCAGTGGGTTACCAAGCAGAATCTGATCAGCTCAAGGTTTTCCTACATACTTGAATGAAGTTGCTAATATCTTATCACATCATTGGAGGTCCATTAAGGGAAAGTTATTTCCTTCTGCTCAAAAAATAAAAAATGGAATCTTCCTCTGTTAGAGATGTGCCATTATCCTCCATGAAGACTCAATCCTTTTGTGATTGGTGAAGGATTAACCTTAAACTGTGATAAAAGAATAGGAGCAACAATTATCCTTTTAATGAGATAATGCACTTATTCTTCTTTGAATCCCATGCTCCCTGTGCAGTTGCCACAGAATTTCTTCAACTCATTTTTCTGTGTCTGGACTCAGAAAGGCACAACTTTTCCTTCTCTTTCTCTTTTGTCTCTTTGAAGGCTAGTCAGAGTGTGCTTCCTCTGGTATACTGAGCTTTTTCGGTCTTCTTTGATACATCCCTTCCCTCCACGTAACTGCTTACAAAGGGCAGATGTTTTCTCTTTTTCATCTCCATCTCCCCTTCCTGGGCAGCTGCCGAAATTTATAGCTTGCTGCCCCGGAGGTTTTTCTTTTTAGACTCTAATAAAATTGTTCAGTGCTTTTTTCTGAGTCTGTTATTAAAATATGTTATTAATGAGACTAAGAACTCAAAACAGTGACTCAAACTCCCTGGTAACATGTGGCAATTATGATGGGATTAACCCCACCTCCCGATTTCTGGTACTGCCTATGCTCATGTTTTACCAGGCTTTCAGTGTGTTCTGTAGAAAAGCTTCTCCTCCATACTTCCCACACTTCCAGGTGTGTCGGAATCACTTATGAATCCTGTAAAAATGCTGTCTGTATTTCTGCAGTTCTGGGATTTTCCAGCAAGCTCTCAGATAAGGCCAAACTCTGGGTCCATAGGACATACTTTGAGTAGCAAGGTACCACTTCATCATATCATGTTTCTGGAGGAAATCCTCACTTTATCTCCATCTGTGTGTTAATAAGCATCCTAAATTTAAATTCAATATAGCTTACTTTTAATGGGCATAACAGCAAAGCAAACCAACACAAAGAAAAAATAAATCCAACCTACTCTCATTGATTCTCACAGCGTCATCTTCAGTAAGTTTGGAAAGTTGTTTAGCTCACTGAGGGAAGGGCCCCCAAGGGAGAACAGAGACAAGCCCAAGCATCTCTCCTTCTTCATCTCTGCTGCACACTGCAAGAGACTGGGGTAGCATCCAGATGATAAGGGTTGATGTGATTTGTAGGGCACCTATGGTAGTTCGAATATAATTGGTCCCCATAATTTCATAGGGAGTGAAATGTGGCTTTGTTGGAATTGTTACAGCCTTGCTGGAGGAAGTGTGTCACTGTGGGGGAGGGCTTTGAGATTTCCTCTGCTCAGGATACTGCCCAGTGTCTCAGTCGATTTCCTCCTTAGAAGAGGTAGCAATATCAGCTACCAGCTGCCTGCATGCTTCCATGTCCCTGTCATGATCACATGGGACTAAATCTCTGAAACTGTAAGTGAGCCACCCCAATTAAATGTTTTTCTTTTATAAGAGTTGTCATGGTCATGGTGTCTCTTCACAGCAATAAAACCCCTAACTAAGACAGAAGTTGGTACCACAGACTGAAGTATTTCTGTGATAGGTCTGACCATGTGTTTGTTTGGAAGAATTTGTACTTTGATACTTTGGGTTATGAAAGCAGTGGAATGCTTTAAACACTGCTTACTGAGTCATACTAGTAGGAGCCTGGAAGACAGAGGTGCTAAGAGTTATTTGAATTGTCAAGGGCTCACTGAAGAGGTTTCAGAGAAGAACTTTAGTATGTTGCCTAAACATTTTCTTGTGATATTGTGATGAAGAAAATGGCTGCTTTTGCCCTTGTCCAAAGAGTCTGCCTGAGGTTAAAGTGAAGAGTTTGGATTAATTTCATTGGCAGAGGAAATGTCAAAACAGCCTAGTGTAGACTTTGTCATGTGGATATTAGTGGTAAGTCTAATGAAGATTTATAATGAAAAGGAGCGAACTAAGCAGGGTAAATTACAAAAAGTAAATTTCTAGAAAAAAAAAGGAGCACCAGGAAGTGGAATGGACCTAAATCCTGTGTTCAAGGAGAGAAACATGTTAAGAAATGGAATAATGGGAATGATGACCTCAAGGTGAGATCCCACCCAGCTATATTCCTAACTTGTGAAAAGGCAATAAGAGAAACTTAGAGCTGGGTGTGGTAGTTCAGTTCTTTAATCCCAGCACTAGGAAGGCAAGGGGAAATCTCTGAGTCTGAGGCCAGCCTGGTCTACAGAGCAAGTTTCAGGACAGTCAAGCTTAGACAGTGAAAGACAGAAAGCTGGTGAAGATGTATTTGATTGATGGGACCATGTTCCAGCCCCAGCAAGCAGTAGAACTCAGCAACTTCAGTCATGTGATTCTGACTATAGAATTAAGGATAGAAGAAAGGACTTATGGAAGAAAACTTCTGAGGCCAGGTCTGTGTCAGGGGTGTCCCTGGAAGCTAGGGGAGAGGCTGCTGTGTGAAGGTGTGAAGTTGAAACCTGGATTGCATTGGAGAATCCAAGATGTTAGCGATGCCATAGTTGTGGGATACCTGCCAAGAGGAGCTGCTATCAGGGAGTGGAACCATCCCAAAGGAAAGAAGTGTGTTGCAGTCAACAAAGCTAAATGGAATTGGAGATCTGAAGAATGCATTGACATCAGACATGGAGATGCAGAGTTTGAAGTTTGTCCAGCTGTTTTTTGGTCTTTCTTTGGAACAGTATTTCCTTGTTAAGCCTCTTTGCTTATGCTAACGTATTTCCTGTACTGTTCGATATTGGAAGCGTGTGATCTGCTTTTTGATTTTGATTTTTACAGGTGATCAGTTAAGAGATTGCAAGAACCTCAGAAGTGACCTTGAACCTGGACTTTAAAACATTGTTGAGACCATGATAGACTATGAGGACTTTTGAAGTTGAATTAAATGTATTTATCATTTATGATATTGTTACAATCTTATGGGGGCCAGGGAGTGGAATATAGAGCAGTTTGAATGTAATTGGCTCCCATAATCCCATACAGAGTGGCACTGTTATGAAGTGTGGCTTTGTTGAAATGAGTATGCCGTTGTTGGAGGAAGTGTGTCACTGTAGGGTTGGCTGTGAGGTTTCCTTATACATAGGACACTGTCCAGTGTGTCTCTTGATTTCTTGTTGCCTGCAAGATGTAGGACTCTCAGCTATTGTGTGCCCAGCATGTTGCTATGCTCCTGCTAGGATGATAAGGGACAGAATCTCTGAAACTGTAAGAGAGCTACCCCAATTAAATGTTTTCTTCCTTCCTAAGAGGGGCTGTGGTCATGGTGTCTCTTCACAGCAATAAAAACCCTAAGACTAGGCCGCACGGTCCTCATGTCCGAAACGGATGCTGCTTTATCCTTTTCTTGTGATTCTAAATTCTCAGAGAGACGCAAACAGGATTATTGCCAGTTTGCACAATTGCCAAGCCTTGCACTATGTGCTCAGAAGACATGCTTTCGTTTTACGCTCTCAGCTGCTCTCTGAGGCATGGTAAGCTGCAGTTCAGAGGAGGGGGTGCGGCAGAGACTTAGTAGCTCATTTGGGAATGATTAGCTGGTTCAGGTCAGAGCCTAAGGCACATTTGGTAGTTCAGGCTAAATCTTGTGGTGTGCCTTACTGCTGGGTGTGTTCAGGTGCCCAGCATTCTCCTCTCCTCAGTATGAGGATTAATTCACCAAATTATGACGCTGCCTTTTAAAATAAAAAGATGCTTATGTGAGGAGTGGCAGGCAGGCAGCACAGGTCGGGCTCTGAGGAGACTTGAGCAATAGAGCAAACTTGACCAATAAATCGAATGCCCAGAGGGTGTGTTCATCACCCAATAAATGTGGCTGGATCCCAGAGAACCATCATTCTCTGCGAGAGCGGTAGATGAGTTTTCCAGGTATTTTCTGTTTGGTATAGCTTTTCCTCCAAGGCAAAGCCGAAGAGTAGAATTGACGTGGTAAGTGGTTTCCAACTGGCACACCTTACACGAAAAGATGGAGAGCTGGGCTCTTAGCTAGTTAAATCGAACCTTAGATCCTAAACGAAACAAGCATCAGAATGGCAATAAAGACCCAGAATACCTCCCTCTCTTATCGCATTGTGTTTATAGTTCTTGGCAACAACAGATGGAAAAATAAATTCCCGAAATCGAATTAAAGCAATCTGCATGGTAAAAGAATTAGCGAGAGGCAACGGAGGTGGGAGATTGCTCACAGTTTTCTTGATGTGTAATTCTGCTGAGAGCTTTGTCTTCACCTTGATGCTTCAGAGAAAATTGGGCTCTTTTTGGCAGCATTAGCTCCTTTTACTGCAGAGCCTGGTTATTGAAATAGGCACCAAGCCTTTGGGGTTATTTTTTGGTTTTCTTTTCCAGGTGCCTGGGGTTTCCTGTCCCATAAGGAGAAGCCTGGAGCCTCTGGGTGCTATTTATTGCTTGCATGAATGTGTTTTTTTCTTTTTTGCCACATTTAAAAATGATTAGGTTCTATGCAGTGGCTTCAGAGGAATGCAGAAGAGCACTGGTTGCAAAGCTGTGCTCCGCTATTCGAATGTAACCTGGGGCCATTACTTGCATTCAGTTTTCTCTGAGTGATGACGGATTATAGTACCCATCTCATCGGGTGGTGGCAAGGATTTCAAGGAATGTATATAAGGTCTGCAGCCACTTTAGGCAATTCATGATTGATTACTAGTTTCTTACAAGCCTGCTCTGCTTTCCTGGAATTTAATTTTAAGACTGAGCTGACAGTTAAGATATTATTATTACTGGAGTTTTCAAGGCACAAGCCTGGGCTACTCTTTCTCAATAGACTAGGAAGGAGATGGGGTAATAGAGAAAATCAGAGAAATGGTATTTGTTCAATGTGATCCTACCGGATGAAGAAACAATGGCAAAAATTACCTCCACCCACCCATACAGTCTCTTCAGGATCTTGACGTGAGGTTTAAGCTTAGGCAGAGAACAGAGGTGTTTATAACTAAATAGTTTAGTCCGCTTCTTGTCCCCTCCATCATTGACCCGTCATTGTCTTCATTCTGGTGCCCACTGCAAGGTGGGCAGGGAAATTGTCCACACTGTATGAAATTTCTTCCTGTGGCTGGGCTCAGACTTTCAATCCTTTCCTTCCTCCAGCATAAGATTCTGAGGAAATTCCAATTCATTGGAGATGCTGTTTCGGTAGTGTGATAGCTGAAAAGAGATGTCTATGCAAAAAAAAACTTTTACCTTAAAGGGGTGAAGGTAGTTTATTCTGGAGCCAAAGGTAAGCGACCATGGAACAATTTAGGTTATGCCAAATTTTGTTTTCCAGCACGGTAACAGTTCCAAGAAGTTTCACAGTAACAGAAGAAAGAAGATCATAACTCAGGAGGCTTTTCAGATGCATTGCTAAAAACATCAGGTAGGCAAGTCACAGAAAACCTGGGACCCATCAGGTAGGCCTTAGATACTATCTGATGGCATTCTTAGCCTTTGGGTTGATGGAACTAGGGGATCTATTTGCACATTATAGAGGATTTACCTAAATGCATTCTGTTTGGATTTCTTTTCTTGTCACATGCCAGGCTGCTAGCTCTCACTAATCCTGCACTAATATTTCTATCTCACCAACTCTGAACTTCACCCTAAATCACCAGTTTAACTGTGACTCCACAGTGAAAGGGTAGTTGAATTCTATTTTCATACCAGCTCTGATTGAGTATGCTATAATTCATAAAGTGGGGTTTGACAAGTATGAGTCTAAGTGAGATATTCAGGTAGGTTAATTATCTTTCAGGCTTTTTCTTTTGTTTCTCTTCTGTCTTCTGGCCTTCATGCAAGCTCCTTTGAACAGAACTCTTTAACAGATTTATTTATATGTAGTTCACAAAACCATCTGGTAGATACCTTGTCTAAAGTGGTTCTATTCCACTCAGAAGAATTTGCTTCTAATATGTCCAGTCTGTTGCTACGGACTGAGCCCATATCTAGTTAAGGAAGGCAGAAAAGCCCACACTCTTGACCAGTTGAGAGCATCAGTTGAGATGAGCTATCGAACCAAACAGCTCCCACTTGGAAACTGAGATTATTCGCATAGATGATACATACAGGACCTGGCCAAGCATTTCCAGGCCAGAGGGGGCGAATGCTCTCACCTCCCCACTCCCAAGCCTTTACAACTCATCACTTCACATGGTCCAATTCAAAAGAGAGAGCTCTGTAGTACATGACCCCCCATTTGTTTTTCTGTAACACGCCACTTTTTTTTTTTCTGAAAAGTAAGAGATTTGCTGAAAAAGAAGATGCAGGTGCTGTTCATAGGAGTTCCTGCCTCCAGGTCTGCGAAAACATGCAAGAGAAGAGGGCAGAGATATGCTCTCCAGAGAAAGACTGCACCTTCATCAAAACCTGTTGTGTAACTTTAAGAGACCTTCACACTCCTTGACAACGCCTCTTTGATTAGTCATGACCCACGACCCACTTTCCATCCATTTCTCTTTTCCGGGTGTTTTTTTTTTTTTTTGCTTTTGATGGAGAGGTGAATGATTCTAATAATAAAGGTACGGGGTTATGAAAGGAAAGAAAGAAAGAATTGGAGATGGGCCAGCCCTGCTCTCTGTCAGCTTTCTGCTTAATTAACAAGTACCTGAGATAATATTTCAAAGAAGAAATGAATTATCTGGACTCATTGTTTCAGTCCATGCTAGAAGAGCTCCATTGTGTTTGGGTTCCAGGTCAGGCACAGCATCCTGACTGGGTGTCTGTGATGTAGTAAACCTGGTTCCTTCATGGCAGCCAGGAAGGAAGAAGGGGTTGGGGAAGAGGGCAAAGGGGACCAGAGACCAGGGACACGACAGACTCTGCTCAAAGTCCTGCCCCTAGTGACCTATTTTCTGTACCCAAGAATAGTCAGTTTATGAACCTAGTTACTTCTCAATAGCACCATCAGCTGGGGATCAAGCCTTCAGCTCATGAACTTTGAGAGGGTCATTGGTGGCAGACCATAATACTTGTTCTTGTTTATAGTCATGGAAACTATTTTTCTGTAGTGACCAAAATTTAATGAGTTAGATATCTATGCATCTCAATGTCATCGCCATGATTCTTCAGGCCGTAGTGCTGTGGACCACGGACCTTCTGAGGTAGAGAATGGAGCTTCTGGAGGAAGGTCCTCTGGAGCTTTGCGAAGATTCAGTCTAAAACACCTTCCACCTAAGGTTCCAATCAGAACTAGATGAAGACAGTCTCTAGTTCATACTGCACGTAGGTGGCCATTCTTTCGGCACTTGATTTGTAACCAGACTTGTGATTTGCAGAAAGATGTACGGAGATTTTGCAGAATATGTTTTATTTTCTGATGATTTTACAAAAGGAAAGTTTGGTATGTTTTGTTTAATATTTTTAATGCTCCCATGCATTCAATTTTGGGGTATTATTTAATGACTTTTCTTTGGTGTTGCTATCTACTCCATCAAGATTTTTCAGTAGGTAATTTATGCAAGGTTTAGTAAGATGGACTTATGGCTTAAGGCATGTTAAATGACAGTAAAAATGTCCTTCAATCAGGCAAATTTACAAAAATTACTTCTATGATTTAGTGGGAGTTCCTTATCCCTCTGCTTTACTTAATGGGCAAATATATCAAGAACGGTTTAGGTAATGTAATTTACAGCCTGCTCTTCTATTAGGAACCAAGTGAGTCTTTTATTTCTTTCTGAACTGAGTCACCACACATGAGAGTCTTTGAATGCTGAGAGAACAAGTGAAAAATCTGGTCTTTTTTAAGTGATGGAGTTTTGCTAGAGTGGACCAGACAATATGCTGAAAGACGGGATCTTCCTTAGTTTGTATATATGGGAATTCAGAAGGCTTGACTGGGACCTAGAAACTGCAATGAAAGAAAAACACACAAGAAACAAATCATTGACTTAAAATGAAAAATCCTGGTAGGACTATTTAGCTGAGCTGTAATAATAATAATCTTCCACATAGACATTATCTTCCCACTATTTATCTCAAAGAAGGACCTGGGCAGGTAAGAAAGTACAGAAAACACTTAGCATTCTTAGCTGACTCCTCTCTGTCACCATTTCCTGTCTCACTTCTGCTCCGACCTCAGTAATGCCTATGTCACTGACAACCCAGGACTGCACAATGTGGGATTTGAATTTGTCCCAGTGACCTTCACTCCCCAGAGAACTATGCACTTCCCACAACGATGACTTAGCTGTTTTGAGAATGTTAAGATTGTTTGAATATGTTATATAAGTATTGGCATGTAAATGACTGAGGTTATAGCAATAAATATTGTCTTGTAACAAAGGTGGGCATTTAGTCTGTGACCTATATTTTAGTATGGAAAATCAAATACAATTCATCTTCTATTTAGAAGGAAAAAGTTTCTATTTTTCTTTTTAATATTTATTTATTATGTATACAATATTCTGCCTGTGTGTACACCTGCAGGCCAGAAGA